>VZRW01012209.1:1282369-1295106 GCA_013398125.1 Aegotheles bennettii | reverse complement strand
CCAGCCTCACTACAACCTCCCCTTAGGTAGTTGTAGAGGGCAATGAGGTCTCCTCTCAGTCTCCTCTTCTCCAGGCTCAATAACCCCAGTTCCCTCAGCTGGTCTCCATAAGGTTTGTTTTCCAGACCTCTCACCAGCCTCATTGCCCTTCTCTGGAGTCGCCCCAGCACCTCAATGTCCTTCCCACCCTGCGGTGCCCAGAACTGGATGCAGTACTCAAGGTCCATCCATCCATCCATCCATTGTTCATCTCAGCCCAGTGCTGCTGCCTCCACAGCTCAGGAGTTGGCCTCTGCAGGTGAGCCAGGTGGCCCAGAACTGCTTTAATCTTTGCAATCTCGAGGCTAAAGAAAAGTTTTAGCAGACTGAAAGTCCCTGGTACCAACCACAAGGTCAAGCCCATGCACAGGACAGTGGCAGATGGCTGGTGATGACCAGGGAGAGAGTCCCACCCCCCCTCTGTCTCCCCACACCCTCCAGTTCCCCAATTCATAAAAATTTTGCTGTCCTTCCATGCCATCTATCAGGCCAAATATGTGCTGCAACGTGGGTCCTTCTGAACTGCAGGTCCTGAAGCCCCAGACTCAATCACATCTGCTGTTTTTATCCCAATTGATACAATTGCAGGGACTTTCACATAAGTGTATTTGGTTCTCTCATTTATTATAAGATATTCTCAATCTTATTCTGCAACAAGGCCCTAGAGGTTAATTACAATAAAGACAAGAAACATTTGCTTTCTTCACTACCCTTCCATTCACAAGATGTCCTTGTGCACTGGAAAGAGGTGAAGTATCAAGAGATTTCTCTTGCAAGATGGCATCCCAGCCCTTTTGCAAACAAAATTAACCTCCCTCTTCTACATTGTTCCTCAAAACCATGTCCTCAGCCTAAATTTCTTACATCTTTTAGAATGTATCATCAATGACAATTGGACAGATGCTACTTCACCTTCCACATGAGGGTTTCAAAAGCTTGTTGAGAATCTTAATTAGTCCTCACCCCCATTCTTCAGATAAGAAAACTTAACACACCTGGACGCTAAAGGACTTTATCAGAGTGGCATGGGGAGAGTTGAGAGTCCTGTTGTTTAAACACCATTTGGCAGCCTCCCCATAAACAGAAGAAATACAGATAAAGCCATGAAATCAAACCTCACGCATGATTCCGGCAGCATTCCTGCATCTTCCCTTTAAGAGCCCTGTTAAACCATCAGTTTCTGCATCTAGATCCTCAAGTGCTTCCCAAGTGTCCATTCAATCTTACAGTCCTGATGCACAACATGCAAAACTGCAAGTGTTCAAACCAGAGAAAAAGTAAATATACTAATAATGGCAGAATTTACTTGGAAAGCAAGGGCTGGAGCTTGGGTCCATTGAGTAAGTCCCTCAGTAACCATAAAAAGTCCAGATACAAGAGCAAATCCTGAAATTGCTGTGAAGTACCCATATATTTTTATTAACACTTAGTTTTAAAATGGCAAAATAGTAGGCTTTCACCACAAAAAACCCCTACATCTCATTTCAGTCCACCTGGGAACTAACACCCAGGTTGAACCAGTAGAACCTTCTTCGGTGCTTTGCCCCATTGACACGGGTACTGCTGGACTCTACAAATGCTGACAGCAACCACAGAAAGGTAAATCCCATGAACAGTCCTTGCTGGAATGGGACAGAGGCATATTCCAGGAATCAGAGGTTATCTTTATAGCAGGCTTGCAAAATAACAGTGACTGGGTAACAACCCCAAGATGAGAATTTCTTGGGTGTTTTTAAGTGCAAAGATTGGTATCTTGAACCAGCACTGAATCAGTAACACCCGATGGGTGGAATTTTTCCAGCCTCTTTCAAAAATTCCTAGTCCCGAGTAGTCCTAAATTCCTCCTACATCTAATCCACCTTCAATCACTGGCACTATATAACTGATGCTCAGAGAGGGTCCATAGAGTGCCTGTTCCACCCAGTCCCACCATTCCTTGGCCATTTCTTGCCCACCTTAAACCTTTCCAGATTCCTGTGACAATCTTCAGACCTACACTGAAAGCCCAAACCCTGCAGCTCTAGTGAGCTGTAGGGAGAGAAGAGATCATCACCAGTGATCCCTGCCTTGCCAGTATCCCTACAACAGCAAGGAATTTCTTCAATAAAAATGCCAGGAAGGGAGGGAATAAAAACAACCCCTGCGAATCGGATCCAAAACTCTCTCCCAGCCCAAAGCCTGGCTGCTGGTTTAACCCCGAGGCTGAAATAAAGCACACCGAGTGCTTTTGAAAATTCAATTCTGTGAAAAGCACCAATGTATGCCCAGATAAGACCCTGTCAATTTGCACAGCTTCAGCAGAACCCACAAGGGACCCCTCCCCAAAACCCAGCACAGAATCATTGAAGTTTAAATACCAGGAACCCCCCGTTCTCCTGGATATACCTGGGAACAGGTATATATCAATATACAGGTTCCAGAGATCCATATCATGAACAATTTGCTCTCTTCAGCAGCTCCTTTTTAGTTGCATAATCCCCTCTGCTAAACTAAATTATTTATCATCTTTCTTAAAAAAACTATGGCTTCTGCATTGAAGAGCTGTGAAAGGTATAAATAAAACACTGCATTCACAGAAGCTTCTGAGGCTGCATCTTCTCAGCAGAAGTTATTTTCCATTCTGTTTTTTTTAAAGATATATATCTCAATCTTATAATCAAACTCTATTTTTTTCATATCTCTATATAACTGAGTGCACAACCTGATCTCACCCTGTAGCTGGCCCTGCTTTGAGGGATGTTGGAACCAGATCACCTCCAGAAGTCCCTTCCAATTAAAATTATTCTGTGATTCTAATTAAATAAATATTCATCTCAATAGATCTGTATTTAGACCATGCATTTTCTGGGAAAAGGTCCACTAAGGAAATTAATATAAGTAAAACAGTGAAAGGTGCCTACTGAAATAGATGTCTTGGCATCTCAGTGGCTGACTGAAGTCACCTGGAGGTGACACTCAGGTACCACACTGACCAGAGAAGTCCTGTAGGTATCTGCTGCCTAATCACTGGCAGAATGTAGAGCGTGTCATACTGCTTTCACTAAACAAAACCAAAACAGCAGCTAAAATTCAGCTACTACAGCATCTCACGGGGATCCAAGTTATCCCAGGGCTCCAAGGGAAGCCCTAGGAGATGTCCTAGGCAGAGACCTTCCCGGAGCTGGAATCAGTGGTGTTTTGGCAGCTGAAGCCTAGGAGGTAAGAGGCTCCCACTGAAGCAGTGTTCTCTGAAGCGTGTGATCTGTAAAGCAGAGAGGGCTGGAGCATCCACCCCAGCACTCTCCCCCCGCAGGATCCTGCTCCCCAGACGGATGCTGCAGAAGCCACCAGCCCCTGGGACTGTTGCCCTCTGCTGGTGGATGTTCCACCATTACACTCCTGATTGCCACGGGCCATCCCCTTAACATAAATCACCATTCCTATAAAAACAGTGGGTTTACTCCAATACTTCATCATAACATCATCACCTTTAGAATAGTAACCCTTGAGCATCTTCCCCCCAGGCTGTGATCCCTGGGGTGTAAGTCATTCTCACCCTACACAGCAGGACCAGAACAGCTGAAAATATTCTTCCTGCTCCTCCTCTCTCTTTCCTGGAGCATAAATCACCCGCAGTCAGCTATGTCAGCAGCACAGACTTCCTGCCCTGTAGTCATACTACAGATTTATCAGAAACTTGCTGGAAGATTTTCAGATCGACTTCATGGTTTTAGAAACGAGCGTTCAAAAGGAAAAATTAACATCCGGGCAGAAAACTGTAAAAACAACTGGTGTGGGCACTGGAACAAAGGCAAAGGCCAGAACTCAGTATTGCCTAAATACTGAAGTCTTTCTGCCTCACGAGTCCTTCACTTTGACTCCTATTTCTGCCCCTATTGAAGTGCACAGTTCTCACTGCAGGCTGAACACATGGACTTGAGAAAAAGTTTAGGCTGTGATCCAAAATGTGGGATTTTTTTTTCCCCCCTCAAAATTTCCGCTGAAGTGTTAAGATCCCATTCCACTGTGATTCTTTTTATAATATATCCCTTAATGCTTCCACTGCTTCTGTAATAAGGAGAAACTACATGCATACCTCAAAGATGTTGTATGGCTTCATTAATATTTGCACCCTGTAACTCAGAGAGTAGCATAAACAAACCCATTCCCATCCAGGATCTCGCCACCCCAGCCCACACCTCTCTGCTATTACTCCTTGTACACTTATTCCCCCACTCTCTTCTTGAAATTTTTAAAAACATTTCATTTTTTGTTCTTTGCAAAAGGGCAATGAACAGAGTTCACCAGCCCAGGATCACAACACAACATGCTGCAACAATAACACGAGTGAGTAAACCACGTGGCTGCCACACATGATAATTTAGACATCTTAGATTGTGTCTGCAAGCTCATTATTTTACCTGAACAGAAAGAGCTGTCTCGTGCAGCATGCATGTCCTACTGGCAGATAAGAGATTGTCCTTCACCATCCTGCTTGGTGCTTTCTGGGCAAACACCTTTTCCTGCTCAATCTCCATCGCATATTCAGGGTGGGAGCTGTGTGTCAGGGGCTCAGCTCGGGTTTCTGGTCACTTAGTGGAGTTTTGTGGTGTGCTTTTCAGGGCTCAGCTTTCCCATCCTCTCTCTCCGTGCAGAAGCACACCCTGTGAGGGAGACAGAAAACACAGTTTGAGAAGGCATCAAAGAGCACGTGGCACCAGCTCGTTGCGACACTTTTGGCCGAGAGCAGCATCAGCAATAAACCAAGCCCAGCTCTTCCTTCCCAACCTTCCTTCCCAAGGTGATGTTTCTCAACTCCCTCCACTCTCAGCTGACTCCCCAGTGCAAACAAAACCAGAGCTCCCCATTGCCACCAGCTGCACACAAACCCAATGTAACGCTTCCAAAACACACATGGTGACGCTTCATCAGCAAGTTCATGTCTCAAAGAGGCCTTAAAAACAACGTTGATAGCACAAAGTGGAAGCCCAGGGTCGAGGTGGTGCTGGGTGAGTAAAAGAGAACTCCAATAATGACTTCAAAATGCTGTAATTGCAGGGGAAAAAATTGCCTACATTTTAAACTGCAGAAAATAATGGATGGGTGGTCCTAAAGAGGGAAAGGCATGGCAATTCACAGTTACTTACTGCAAAGGCTTCAACCCTCCCCTTGTGCTCTGGGGGAATCTCTTTTCCAGGATACATCTCCATGAACATAACAGTAGGAAGCCAGCATTATTTCTCTTGCAGAATGCACCTGGCTAAATATCCCATGCAAGAGGCATCAGCAACTACAACTACAGCCACCCTGCAGCCCAGCAGTGATCGCAGGAGAAGTCCTGAACTTGCAGTCAGACAGAACTCAAAGGAGCGTCCCTAAGCAGAGCATCATTGTTCCAGCAGTGGTGGAAAGAGAACCATTAAACAAGCCCAAATGGAATCACACAGTGAAAGACTTCAGCCAGATTTGTTACCCAGTGAACTCAAAAACCTGATCACTAAAACCTGAGAAGGTACTAAACGACCACGCGGGGAGAATTCAGCATCAGGAATCTCTCATGACTCGGGGAGCAGTCAGTGAGCCCAAAACCAGAGGTGGCTTAAATAAGAGTAAACTGTTTCAAAACAGCCAGTGCTGTGCTGTCATACAAGAGCAAGTGCAGCACAGCCTCCCCCCAGGGCCATGCCCTGCCCACGGTGGTGTAATTTGTTCATCAGGGTGTGTGGCTGGGAGAGAGAGGCTTTCCACAGAAGCTGTGCTAGTGTGCAGTGAGGAAAACAAGATTATTGATCCACGGAGAACAAGACCAAGGAAAAAGAGCGTGAGCCTCCAGTCCCAAACGCTGCTGGTGCATTTCATCCAGCACTGCTTTACACCAAGTCTGTGCTGAAAAAAGGGACTGGACTCCTGATCTTCCTTCATCCCCACCAGTGCCTGCAGTGACCAGACTTGTGCCTCCTTCCCTCCAGGATCTTATGGAAAGCAAAATTTCTTACAAAATAGACAAAGTCCATCATAAAACCACAGAAAGCAACAAAAGCTACAGAAATGACAGAAGGGACTGAGATGATATTTAACTTTTGTATTGTCTAGAGTACAGACTAACAGCACCCTTTCACATGTCCAGCTTTGCACACCTTTCAATTCCAAACAGTATTCCCCGTGAGAACAGGGCTTTTGAGAGACAAACTAGTTGGCAATTGCATGGTATAAAGTAGCATTTGAACAATGAAGTGTTTTCTAATTTGTCAGCTCATTCTGCTCCTAAGCAGTCTTTCTGCAATGTCCATCAGTGATCGGTGCTTTGATGGCAGTGAGCAAATGTGCATCATGATACATTTACAGCCAGAAACTTAATCCCTTTCTAAAGGGGCATCAACTTCTTACTGCGTTACACGTGGACTTACTACACATAGTAGTTTAATCAATGCATGTACCAAAATTATACGTAGCTCTACAACTGAAGTTCATTTTTTCCCAAGGAAGAACAGAGCTGTTCTTTCCAAATCTGTGTGTTTTCCATTTGTGAAAGCATCCAGGATCGAAAGCCTATGCATCCAAGTAAGAGGGTTAATATCCAGATGCCTCAGACAGATGGCATTATTAATCTGACTGGGCTTGACATCTAGTTTTCAAAGTTAAGGAGCTTTGGTTACTTGGATGGCTGACAAGCTGAGAATACCCAGCGCTCTAAGCTCGATGCTTCCCATAATAGCAACAGGCAACACTGCAACTTTGCCCAACAGACTTTTGTCCCAAAAAAAAGTTAAATCAAGATCAACTGCACTTGAGAAACTACTTGAGCAAATGCTGTCACAACTTTTATTTTAGGGCTCCTACTGGCAAAGGCTGAACCAAGGACAGAGAACAGCACTTGCGTTTTATTTTTTATGCTTTTTTTTCTTTTTGCTACAGCCTAGACCTGAAGTGTTCCATCTTCCTAACTGCTCAGTCTATTCAGGAGATAGGAGAACTACAAGAAATAAAGGAATCTGAAGAATCTGTCTCTTCTGCACCAAACTACAGCTTCTTTACAGCCCTTGCTCTCTCAGTGTTCCCACTAATTGTCTTCACCAAGAGATGGGTTAGATGCTTTTAAGGGGAATATAGATATGATTAAAATACCCTTGGAACCATAAGAACAAGAGGTATCAGTTCAAAAGTGACTATGTATTTCCTCCCCTTTATACGCAACAGAAATTGAGGAGAGTTCTGGGAGCAGAGAAGGCAAAAGGAGTAGGATTTATCAAAGGAACCATCAAGGAGGAAAGCACCCAACTCCATCAGCCCCTTTACAGGTCCTGGTATACAGGTAAATGATAGAAAATTCCTAGGCAAAGATATATAGCAGAAAGACTCATTTTGTTCTAAGAAATACACATCGGGCACCCATCAATAGTAGTACTTACATTACAGTGCAAATAAATACTCATTAAAGCTAAGTAGAAATAGAGGTACCGTGCACGTGTGTGAGTATACACACACATACCAGAAATAGCAGAGTAGTAATGCTTCAACAGACCTAGGAGAAGCCCATCACCAAAAGCAAACAGTGCCTGTTCAGGCTGGCTCAGACCTCCTCACGGTGTGCTCGCACTGTGAAACACATTTGGAAGTGAAGCAGGGATGCAATTGTTTTATTTGTTTAAGAAATACAAAAATAAGGTGAAAACTTATCTTTAAGGGATGCACACACTGGATCACAGAATCAGTTGTGCAAAAGAATATTAAATAACCTGGTTTTGTGCAAACTACATCTCTGGCTAAGGTGAAAGACTGAAATTTCAGGGGTTACACTTTCAATCACCCAATATTAACTCAAGGTATTACACAGAGACACATAGTTTGAAAAAACTTACTGGAAATTACTTCTTCCTATTGAACAGCCTAGAACACAGAGGTCCACAACAACGCACACCCCGTAAACGTGGCACAAACAGTTGATAAACACAAATCCATAATAGCTACTACAGGACAAGCAATCCTTTTTACAAGGCTAAGGTAAGCCACCCTCTATTAGAAAAAACATTATCTCGTGGACTTGTAGGAGCCAAATCCCATCCTCACAAAACACACCACGCTCGTGTTCACCACGTGCCTATCAGAAGGGTGTCCTTAAGTTTTGGGTTTTAGAGACTAATTAACATCGTAAACCAAACTTTTGCATTTCAGAAAGAACGTTCCCAGGTATGCAGAAGAAAGATGCTGCCCTATTTTCAGACTCGAATGGGAGGTTCTCAGCACCGCTCAGGCTCAGACCCTTTCCAGCAATAGGAATACCATTATATTGCAACAACAGCATCAGCTGACAGGGCAGGATAATAAACCAGTGTTCGGACCTACAGTACCCACTTAGGTCTTTCAATGCTAAATAAAATCAAAATTTGCTTTACAGAAGGGATCTAAGTTGGGGGGTGGGGGAAGGACACCATAAAGCATTTGAGAACTTTGAATTATTTTTAACCACTTTAAAGACTTCAGCTCCACTGATGGTCAAGTAGGCATGCACCAAGCATCAGAGTGAAGCACACCTCGTGCCAGCATCTCTGCCCTCCTGCAGGCAGAACCAGGAGTCCCAGAGCCGCTACTGCAGCTACTTCGAGACACAACACAACCCCGAAAGCTCGCTCAGGTCTGGGGGGCAATCACTGCCCCCCTCAGCACACCACACAACTCTGCAGGGCAAGACACAGCGTTTATTCTGCAAGCCTGTCACAGCTGTGATGTGCTCAGTGACCCACAGAGATTTACTGTGATCAAAGCTGTCCCAGCTGCTGCTGTTGCTGTTCCCAACTACCTTTCCATCAGCTCCTGTTGGAAACAAGTGAGAGGCACTTCCAGTGACTTGTGCAAGTATCACCTTATTACATACAAAGGTGTTTAGCGTGGTTCTTTTTAATTAATCAGTATTCTAAAAGTGTATGTTAGGCTAATTTTATTATCCAAATAGAATTCACAAGTCACACAAGCAGCAGGATGAAGGACAAGTTACACCTTAGTGCAGACATGAATAGTCATTCCTATTAAAACCCACGCACACCACAACACAGAGTTCTACTGCCTCTGGAAAGCTGTGTCTTGGGGAATTTATTTTCATTTATGAAAATTACAGAAATAAAAACAACAGATGTGTTTTGAAACAACTACTGTGCTTTATTAAATGCTGAAAGTAAACCAATTGCTCTCACTTCCTATTTCTCACAGGTGAAACCAGCACAACCCAGCATCGTTCCTGAACAGGACAATAAATTATTGAGATCATTTCAGACCTAAGGAACCACAAAATAAAGTTATTTATTTCTACCTCCTGGACCATCCCAGGGCAACTCTGCAGTCACAAACTTGTTTATTTACATATCAGCTATATCATTTCATCTCAGTTCTTCCTACACACCTCCACGCAGACAAATCCACCCAGGGTCAGAAAATTACTAAATACCATTAAATCCGTAAAACAAAGCTTTAGCAACAAATCTCTTCTGTTTCCTAGGAACAGGTTTATATTCTAAGAGAATCTTTAAGTCACTTTGATGTTACCCAATACAGGTTCACAGCTCCACAGTACGTCCTAGCATTGCTGCTCCTTACTAAACAATCTCTTACAGGAGCCTCCCAGATGTTACCTGCTTGGCCACAACCAAATTCTTGCTCCCAAGAGACAAGAGGTCAGAGCAGAGCAAGTCCCAGCTACTCAGGACACCACAGAACACAGCTGGAGAGATGACAATCTTTTGAGAGAAGTCAGGCAGCAGACTCCCTAACACAGGGGTGATTTCTGGTACCTGCTTTTTATCCTGGGAGACACCAGTCCTGCGAGAGGGCTGTTACGTACAGATAAGCAAACCACACCTTTCAGCACAACTCCCAAAATCAACCCAGAGCTCAGCAAAACTGTCAGATTTCACACATGAAGTCACAAATCTTCACCTTCCCAAGCCAAATGACAAGACCACATCACAGGAGTAAATTAACCATTTCTTTCAAAGCCAGGCTGCCCCTTAACAACATTCAGGCAATTCACCACTCCAAGGGACTGAGTCCTACACCCGGACTAACACAAGACTCACAACTCCATGGTTCATGTCAGCTACAAAAAGGAAAGCTGTGCTTCATGTGAAGTTTGAGGATAACTGTCCTACGCAGGAAAGTAAAAAACTTTAAGCCCAGTGAACTGAAATAAATAAAAACAACTCCCTGAAGCTGCTTGCTTTGGGTACCTGCAGTTTTAGCCAATACTTCTCCGAAACGACTTGCACTTCCAACAACGTGCCAGTGACACTGATTCACAACAGCAGCTAACAAGCTTTTGAGATAAAAAAGTCACAGTATAATTGCAAACAGCAAGTTACTCGGAACCTATTGATAAAAACCAAGCCACAAAGAACCAGTTTCCCTGGAAGAGCCATAAATTATTCACGGTCAAGAGGAAACTCCGCTCTTGGTTTAAATCCTGATGATGCCAAACGGTTGTCCTGGTTATTTAAGCTCACATAGGTAAAGTTGATGGCAGTTTTACTCCTAACAGCAACAAAGACTCATTTCAACTAAAACCAGCATCAGGTTAGACTGACATCAAAGACTGACAATACCTTGCAATTTCATGCGAAATCCTTCAGCCCAGAAGCACAAAGCCCTAGACATTCAACCTGCCACTGGAACCAGTGGGAATTATTTGCCCAGTATCTTGCACATCTGGAACACAGCAAAAATCAGCTTTTAAGATGCAGTCCCGTGAAGCAGCAGTAACAGAGACTTTAAGTGCTTAGAAACCTGAAGTCAGAGTAACTTTGTACTTTTTCAGTCCATGCCCCGTATCACACATACTCTCACTCAAGCATATAAGGAATTCAAATCTTTATTTGATATCCATAAACCCATAAACGTTGCTATTCTATATTTCTATGCAGGAAGGCAGTTTTCCCCTAAAACATTATGCTTTTATAATAAACAACAAACTTTAATTCTATTGTGTGAAAGGGCTACAAATATACATTTGTTAAATCAAGCAGACTACACAGATATTTTTGCTTTACAACTGGCACCTCTGTTACCGGTTTATCATAGCACTTTGCCCACGTGGTTTAGATTATAGCTTTTGGAAATATGGGCAATTGCAATTATTTTATATAAAAAGAAAAAAAATAGAGTATGTGCTGAGGCAGGTATTGCAAAATCCATTCCTTTTTTTCCAGTCAGTACTCATGGAGCCCATCTTTATTCACACGCAGACGTCTTTGCGTTCTACACCAGTCATCTACTGGCATATAATCACTTTCACCAGTCTAGTACAATTGTCAGCAAACCAATTTCACTCCTGCTGTAATGAAGCCTGCAGCAGCAAGGGGGCTGCCATCCCGCGGGTAGATGGTGCTGCAAGAGATTCTCAGGGAACTTTTAAGGAAGGACAACAGTTCAGAGTGAAAAGTCTGTCAACCCAGTACTATGAAAACAAGTATGAGTTTAATAGAAGGGATAAATGTCGACCCTTCCCTGGAAGGAATCATACACAGACAAACCAGGAGGACGTGGAACTAAGCAATTGGAAATTCTGAACATTTTATATGAATGAAGCACATGCTTAACACAAACTGTTTCTTCAAAACTACACAGCACATACGTCGATGGAAAAAGTCCTATAGAAAAAAATTGACCATGTCAGCACGTCAAGCTGCCTCGTACAAGATGGTGGATGCACACAAACCCAGTGAGAAAGGGTATTTAAAAAAAACAAGACCACATCCACGGATCAGTACTTCAAAAATTTCTCTGTCAACCGTTTGAAAAACCAATAAATCCACCAGGGGGTAGCAAAAAAGTCAATTAGGACCTTTACTGGCAATAAAATATTTACTCTAAGTACATAGAGGGTTTTTAAAGCAGAGGAGCACTCGCTTCAAATCTAGAAAAGCCTTAAAACCGTACGGAATGGATCCTAGGAAAAAAAATTAGACATGTAAAGGTCAATGAACACAATGATTTATTTAAAAAATAAAAAACGTAAAAACGATTTTTGTTTTTCCTCCTTTACAGAAATGTTAATTTCAGTCATGGGATCCGAGTAGATTTTGTAGAAAAAAATGTAGTAGCCAGGTATCGAGTCCTTACAACAAAGGAAATCCCCCCAGTAACCCTCCCCAGTTTTTACTCCAGATCAGCAAGACACGTCCCACCCCGTCCCCCCCAAAAAACAAATTAAAACAAGACATTTTTCGCTGCTAGTATAAAAACGACCAAGGTCCAAGTAATAATAAAAAAATAGAGTCCATCAATGACTGTAACACAAAGTATGTGTGTGTGGGGCCCAGTCCATCTTCGGAGAGGAAGAAGTGGCACAGGCAGCAGAGGCGGCCCCGAGGGGCGTTCAGGACCTGCTCCCACAGCAGGGAGGCATTTAAAAGGAGCTGCCCTTCGGCGAATGAGGGGAGAAACCATTTAGAAGCTGCCCCGTAGCAAAGGGAGGNAGAAAGAGCCGCCCCCGTAGCCTCCCCCGCCATAGCCTCCTCTGTACGGTCCACTGTTACTGCGGCCCCCCCAGTTGCCGCCCCCTCCTCCACCTCCTCCGCCGCTCTTCATGGGGCCGTAGGAGGACTGGTGCTGGCTGTAGCTGCCGAACCCGCCGTACCCGTTGCCGTAGTCGCCGCCTCCCCCTCCGCCGCCGTAGGAGCCGCTGCCGTAGGAGCCGTACCCGCCGCCGCCGCCTCCCCCGTCGCCGCCGTAGC
>VZRW01012209.1:1213352-1282349 GCA_013398125.1 Aegotheles bennettii | reverse complement strand
CCTTGGACAGGCCGTTGTGATCCCGGTTACCGGATCCGCCGCCTCCCCGACCCCTTCCTCCTCCTCTGCCACCCCGGGAGGGCCTGGAGGAGCCGCCGCCTCCCCCGCCCGACTGGATGTCCTCCTTGGGCACGGCCTTCTTGACCTCCACGCGGTGGCCCTGGATCGGGTGGAACTTGACCACGGCCGCTTTGTCGGCCGCGTCGTGGTTCTGGAAGTAGACGAAGCCGAAGCCGCGCTTCTTCCCGCTCTGTTTGTCGGCGATGATCTCGGCCTTCTCCACGGGGCCGAACTGGCTGAAGTGCTGCACCAGGTCCCCTTCGCCCACGTCCCCCTTGAGGCCGCCCACAAAGAGCTTCTTCACCTTAGCGTGGGCCCCCGGCTTGGCCGAGTCCTCCCGGGACACGGCCCGCTTCAGCTCCACCGCGTTCCCGTCCACGGCGTGGGGGGAGGCGGCCATGGCGGCGTCCGCCTCCTCCACCGCCGAGTAGGTGACGAAGCCGAAGCAGCGGGAGCGCTTGGTCTGCGGGTTGAGCACCACCACGCAGTCGGTGAGGGTGCCGTAGGCCGCGAAGTGCTCCCGCAGCCCGGCCTCGGTCGTCTGCACGTTCAGGCCGCCGATGAACAGCTTGCATAGCTGCGAGTTCTCCATGCTGCCGCCGCCGGGGCTGCGCCTGGGCCTGGCGCCGAGACTCCTCCTCCTGCTGGGGGGCAGCTCCGAAGGTTTTCTCCCCCCCTGCTCCGTCTTGCCGCTTCTTCCCCCTCGCTCGCTGCCGACAGCGCGACCTCACGGCTGCGGCGAGCCGCCGGCGATGGCTCCCTCGGCCTGGCCCAACGCCTCCGCTCCGCCTCACCTGACCAGCAGAAGAGANCTTGTCCCCTCAGTTGCCCCTTGTCCCCTCAGCTGTGCCCTTGTCCCCTCGGGTGTGCCCTTGTCCCCTCAGTTGCCCCTTGTCCCCTCAGCTGTGCCCTTGTCCCCTCGGGTGTGCCCTTGTCCCCTCAGTTGCCCCTTGTCCCCTCAGCTGTGCCCTTGTCCCCTCGGGTGTGCCCTTGTCCCCTCAGTTGCCCCTTGTCCCCTCAGCTGTGCCCTTGTCCCCTCGGGTGTGCCCTTGTCCCCTCAGTTGCCCCTTGTCCCCTCAGCTGTGCCCTTGTCCCCTCGGGTGTGCCCTTGTCCCCTCAGTTGCCCCTTGTCCCCTCAGCTGTGCCCTTGTCCCCTCGGGTGTGCCCTTGTCCCCTCAGTTGCCCCTTGTCCCCTCAGCTGTGCCCTTGTCCCCTCGGGTGTGCCCTTGTCCCCTCAGTTGCCCCTTGTCCCCTCAGCTGTGCCCTTGTCCCCTCGGGTGTGCCCTTGTCCCCTCAGTTGCCCCTTGTCCCCTCAGCTGTGCCCTTGTCCCCTCGGGTGTGCCCTTGTCCCCTCAGTTGCCCCTTGTCCCCTCAGCTGTGCCCTTGTCCCCTCGGGTGTGCCCTTGTCCCCTCAGTTGCCCCTTGTCCCCTCAGCTGTGCCCTTGTCCCCTCGGGTGTGCCCTTGTCCCCTCAGTTGCCCCTTGTCCCCTCAGCTGTGCCCTTGTCCCCTCGGGTGTGCCCTTGTCCCCTCAGTTGCCCCTTGTCCCCTCAGCTGTGCCCTTGTCCCCTCGGGTGTGCCCTTGTCCCCTCAGTTGCCCCTTGTCCCCTCAGCTGTGCCCTTGTCCCCTCGGGTGTGCCCTTGTCCCCTCAGTTGCCCCTTGTCCCCTCAGCTGTGCCCTTGTCCCCTCGGGTGTGCCCTTGTCCCCTCAGTTGCCCCTTGTCCCCTCAGCTGTGCCCTTGTCCCCTCGGGTGTGCCCTTGTCCCCTCAGTTGCCCCTTGTCCCCTCAGCTGTGCCCTTGTCCCCTCGGGTGTGCCCTTGTCCCCTCAGTTGCCCCTTGTCCCCTCAGCTGTGCCCTTGTCCCCTCGGGTGTGCCCTTGTCCCCTCAGTTGCCCCTTGTCCCCTCAGCTGTGCCCTTGTCCCCTCGGGTGTGCCCTTGTCCCCTCAGTTGCCCCTTGTCCCCTCAGCTGTGCCCCTAGCCCCAGCGAGCCGCCCTCTCTGTCCCCTCAGGAGCTGCCCCCGCTGTTCCCGCTCCGCTCTCCTCACCCGCTCCCCATCTCCCCACCCCTATCACTGCCTCTTCACTGTTAAATCTCAGCTCCACAGAGGAAGGATTTTGTCAGAGAAATTATCAGAGCTGTTCACGGACCTGTAGAACAACTGAGAGTGACACAGATTTCCTCATTATCTTAATTTTAATAGTACCTTAACCATCGTCAGCTTGAAGACTACAGCACTGTACTCAACATAGCGAATTTTTCACCAAAAACAGGATATTTTGGGTTTTTTATTGCCTCACACCTCCTGGGGTTTGTGTTGGAAATCATCCAGGAGCTAAGAAAGATTTTTGTGGTGAAATTTTCCTCCCTTGGGTGTGGAAAGGGCCCGTTCCCGTTTCACCAGGCACGTTGGCACCTGCACCACACGGGTTCTGAAACCCTTGGTGACTTGGTCCTCCTCACAGAAACTTGGCTCATCTGCCTAAAGCCTCCACTGAAGGCAATCCCACAGCCTCCCCAGGGAGCATCCTCCCTTGTTCACTCTTTCCACAATGAGATGAAGGTCTCCGTTTAGACAATCTTTGAAAAAATAACCACATTGTCAAATCTATTACAGAAAGCACAAACCCCAAGCACTCGTGAAGGGTTAAAGCATTCACACATGGAGTATTCAACCCACTCCTCGTTAAATAAATGTATCTACTATGGGCTCTACTCAGGCAAGAACACTTCAGTTTGGGCACCTTTTGCTCTGTTCCTTGTCTTCTCTTGTTTTGATTTTTCAGGCACCAGATCCTGAAAAGCAGGTCTGTCTTGTCTAGGATGACAATTCCAGAGAAGTTTTCAAGATTTTTGTAGGAATTTAGTTCTCTATGAAAGGGTCGTGTTACCCTACAAGTCAGCACAGGCTGAGAGTATTATTTCTGCCCATTGCAGTATTTGTCAGGCACTGGAGAGCTGCACCTCCAAAGAAAGAGTTTGACCTGCAAAAATATTCCTTGGAGCCCCCCCTGTAGTACCTGGTTTATATCCCAGTTTTGGCTTTCAAAAACCTACCTGAGCTATTCTATTCTCCACACCACCCAAGAACATTGGCACCAAACCTCAGAGGTCACCTTACCCTCCTGAGTCACGGGTAGGAAATCCAGATTAGTGTACTAGAAATCAGAGGGTTTGGGGACTGAGTTAATAAAAAATTACTATCAGACCACCTGGTTTCCAGCAAGATTGCACCCTGGATCCCCTGTCAGACACATTGCTGGTCCCTTCCTCAGGGAGAAGAGTGTAAGTCTTCCCTCCAACGCTGATCCTGGGAGCATTTATAAAGGTGTACACTGAATATTCCTCCCCCCCTGACCTGGTGGTTCCAGTTTCGTATCAGGCACCACATCAGGATGTCATTCCAGTTGTCTGCACTGATCTGCGCTGGGATTGCTGCACTCCAGCCATGTGGTCCTGCCTTCTCCCATGTGCCAGCCCTGATGCTTGTGCAAACACACGGTGATCCACTTCAGAGAACTGAGAGAGCCAAAAATTATTCTATCATTAAAAAGGGCTTCATTTTTAGCTGCCTCAGAAAGAGTTTGTTGCCTGATCCCATGAGCGCTGGTGCAGGAGGGAGGGAGCAGAGCTGCAGCATCCCTCTGGTTTAGAGACACTGCTGTGGAAATGCACCCTTGGAGACTTGCAGATACAGCCATGGCACTGACTGTGCTGCGAGCTTGGTTAACCATAGCCCTGGATGAAGCCCTGAGATTTCAGCAGGGCTGAAGATTCCTTCTCACTCCTCGTCAGATGGTGTCGACTCGAGAGATTTCCACTGCCAGTAAAATTCTGGCCTCATTTCTACCAGCAGCCCAAGTTTTCACGAGTCTCAAAGGGTCTGATTATCATTAACCAGTAGGATTAATACTTGCAATATAGTAATCTGATTTTTCTTAATTGGATTTTCTTTCTGTTACAGCCGATTGTGTTAACAGTAACTTATTAATATGACAGGAATATTAAACACCTGTATTTGACAACTACTTACAGGGAAAGGTGTCACATGTTTAGATCCATTTATCTCAATGCATGAACAGACACAATCATTTTATCTAGTTTCAGAAAAGAACATACCCATAACGTCGCTGAAATATTTGAGGTTTCAAAATAAACAAACATACCCTACTTCATTTTAAAAAAGGGGAAAAAAAGCTCCTTCTCCACACAATGACAGGAAATACAAAAATACATTTTGCTCACTCCTTATTGTAAAAAACTGTGTCGCGCTTCCCAAGGTAAATTAATATCTGTTTCATGTAGAAAATAACCCACGAGACTTTTATAAACCCTTAATAATTTACAGCAAAAAGGAAGGAAAGTGAAGAGGAGCTAATTGTGGCCTCAGTGGATAATGAAGAGAACAGAACGCTTGTTTACAGCTCACTTTCCCTGAAAGCAAGGCAGACAAGTAGGCCAAGGGAGAGATCAAAGAAAGAAGTTGCTACTCCTGTCAGCAGGAAAACGAGGTGAGGGTCTTCAAAATGTGAGCAAATCAGTGGGCAAAATCAGTCACTGAGACAACTCCAGCACAGTGTGGCGGCTTCCTCTGCATCTGCACTTCTGGCTGGTTGATTAATGAAAGGAAAATGCATAAAACGTTCCAGTTATTGCAGCAGAAAGCGTACTACCTGGAGTCCACAGGAGGGCATCACTGCTTAAGGCATCATAAAGCAGAGGATTCTGAACAGCCCCTTCCCAGCACCAGGCTTCCTATGTTACAGTATATTTGCAGTAAAAGCTCATACAAAATAAACTACTAAGTTTTTATAGCATTTCTTGCCACCAAAGAAACATATTTCTGCCATAGTGTTTAACGAGTTTATGCTTCTAAGACAGAAAAGGAATACTGAAGTTTTGGGAAAGAGCATCAGGTTCAATAGGTTATGTGGAAGTCAAAAGTAGCTCTTATAAATATTTTAATTACCTAAACCCTTGTATAAACACAAAGCCATACCTTTTAAATATGTTCCAACCTCTTTAATCTGGTTTATACCAGCGTGGTTGGGTTCCATAGTCAACAGGTGTTGATTCATTATTTTAGAACAATTTAAGTGTATCAACTGGATTAGTATATGCAATCCTCTAGAATTAGCTTTTACCTTTCAGCAGACAAAGCATTTTGGAACCGACAGGATTCCTTCCTGCAGACTGTTTGCTGAGTTAGTTGTCCTTGAAGACCGCAATAACAACACCCTGGCTACAGACAGATTTAATCCTGATTTTCTGAGTGTGCATAGGTGGAAACAGTCAGGAATAGAGGAGATTCAACCATAATTTCCCAGATCGCTCTGAGATCCACACACATTCAGACAAGAATTTTAGAAGTCTCACTCCTACCCAAATCAACAGTTTGGGGGCAGAGAGTCATTTTGCAGTTCATAAGGAGACATCACAAACTTCTCCATCCTGTCCCTTCGCTTCAGCTACAAGTGTGAAGATCTTAAGAGATAAAACTCTCCTTGAGAGAGCTCTTCCTTTTTCAGCAAAAGATTTATCTTTCACTCTGTTCCGCTGTCTGTACTTTAATCTGCATAAACCTCAAATCTGTGATCTTGCTTTTGAGACTGTCATGAATTAGCACTGGCTTGGAGAGGGTTTTCACTGAAAAATCTCCATTAAAATGCACAGGGAGGAAAATGGATAGGCTCCTGCCCACCTGGAGTTGGAACATGACACTCTTCAGGATAAAAATGTCAACCCTGTGCAAATTCAGATGGGGAATAAAACACTACCCCTCTCTTTTACTTGCTTAATGCAAAGTAAGATATTCTACAGATAAAAGACAACTACAGAATAACCCACAGGAACTATATTTTCAGTAAGTAGTATCAGAAATTCATCTAAAGGAATACTGTCTTCCCTGAGCCCTTCACAAGGGGAGCGTGCTGAAAGAGACAAACACACCCTTGTGAAGGTTGAAGTGGAAAGTCATCCAAGAATTGAATTTGCATCCTTTTCTTTGAACTCACGTTACCATTTTGCCTTAAACCTCCCCCTCTCTCCTCTTCCCTCAGAAGCTCAATTTCTCTTTTCCTCTTTCATCTTTTCACTCTTCTGTCATAATTGATGATTTCCTTTCTTCTCCTTCCTAGGAGTTTATGTAAGAGCTGCTCATAATTTGGAGTGATGGGATGGAAGCAAAATACAGTCTGAAAAGTCAAGGTTCTTGTCAAGGATCAAAGAATCTAGCAATGCCAAGACAGATGTGAGAGGGGAGATCTCTCACTGTGCCTTAGTCCTGTCTGATTTTAAACCAGCCTGGGAACATTGATACAAGCTGAGGTCATGCCTCTAGCTGCTGTATAACCAGATGCTTGGAAAGGATTTTCCAATTGATTTCACTACAAATATCATACCTGGAAAGCTTTTAGGATCAGGCTTTTATTGGAATGATTGTAACGAGGTGATAATCAGGATAATGACTAGCACTCAGTATAGCCAGAACCACTACACTGACTTTTTTGAGGTTTCTTGTTCATTTTTTCTGCGAACTGAGACAGAAATCCCTAATGAAACTCTTTTAAAATCATATCAAAACTCCTACCATTTCCTACGATGCAGAGTTATCTCTGAGCTGCTAAAATTCCACAAAGGCAGAGTTATTAAATTCACACTTGACTTTGGCAAGCTAATTTCAGTTTTATCTGCAATATATTTCAGCTTTTTGTTATCAGGTTACGTATAAAGTTTTCTTCTCGTTACAGTTGCAGTCCTGCCTTCCAGTTAGTTATCAATACCTACTGATAGAGGCTATTTTCCCATCACTTAATATCAAGCAATTTAGAAATAACATGTTCATTTATATAAGTAAACACAGTTCTGCTACCCATTAACCTGTTTTGCAAACAGACACTACAGCATTTGGCTGAAAACGATACCCCTTGATCCCTCCATACACAGCCCCAGACTCCACTTTGTATACATTCCTCTGACGTCAGGGATAAGCAGACCAAGAGCAGCAACACCCACGAGCCTCTGCTGTCGGATGTGGTCTAATTCACAGCAGGTTACAACAAAATTAAATCCGTGGAAGGCAGCAGATTGACAGGGCTCTAAAACTGAGGGGATCGCACACTGGAGACTTCAGTCCTTCCACGGATGGAGGACTGCGTACCCTGGTATATTAGAAACAGAAGCCCGTGTAAATAAGCAACCTGGCCTTTGTTTGAAATTTATAAGTAGAATCAGATCATCTCTGAATTTTACAGACTTATTTCCTATATTAACAGAAAATGCATTTTTATGGCTTGTTCTGATGCATACAACCAGACGCAGAACTTCTAAAGCACTCTGGAAAAGCACTGGATTTATGGTATTTCTGACATAATCCAAACCAGCAAGTGCTAGAAATAATTTATAAAAGTATATTCACATTGCTCAATTGTAGCATTTTGGTTAAAATTTCAGAATTCACGGGCCACACCTAGAATAAAAAGCAATGAGCTAAACTGAAGTGAAGGAAATTTCAGGGGCAGGCGTTAGGGAAGTCTTCCCAACAGTAAATTAGGCACTTGACTACCTAATCTAGGATTACCACGGATGTTTAAAATACAGGTTAGACAAACACATCAGGAATAGATACAAATATACTAGAAGCAGGAGGTTTGTCTGGCTGATCTCAGAGGCTCCCTCCACCCCTATTTTCTACAAATACAACTGCATGACAACAATATTTTGAGATAATTAGTTCTAACCTGCACTCCAGGTACAGCATCAGTCTTGCTCAACCCCAAACCCAATGCTTTTCAAAATCAGCCTCTCCAAAAATACAGATGCAGTAAGACAGAATCCAGTGCCCTCTCACTTGTTTTGTCTGCAAGTTTCTGCTCCTCTAATCTAGCAGGGAACCATGATCTAGGTTCCTGAGCCTGTTCCCACACAAACGCATTCTAACTCTGGACCATTTTTTATTGCCTCTGCTTTTTCTGTTCCTGGAGAGCCACGGGATGGTTCAGCAGAAGAGATTGGGACACTGGGGTTCAGTGGACCCCGGGGTAAGAACTCAAGAGTTTAAAGAGCAATGTACCAAAGATCACGTCCTAAGGAAGACCAGTTCCTTCCCTGCCCTTAAGCATCCACTCTAAATATTTAACAGGGAAATGCTGAATGCTAATTTTTATAAACAAGCAACTACAAAAGGTATGGGCTTTTCCTGGAAAAACAGTAATAATAAAGCCCTTTTTCAACATGTGCTTGTGTAATGTGCCATGCTTTCATTTTCAGGAATGTTTTTATACCTTCGGAGTAAAAGCTAAAATAGCAATTTATAATGAAAATCTGATGAGCTTAATTGCAGTAGAGCAAATTATTCACTTAATAGGGTGTGCATGCTCATTCTAAGCAGCTTACTGTATTTTCATATCTCCCTCAGTTAAAAAAGCAGTAAGCCATCTGCAGATATTTATGTATGAAATCCAACACAGGGAAAACATTTGCACTACAGAACAGATAAGATAATTGAAAATGAAATTGCAAGATAAGGTGTTTGACAGGGCGGAGGGAAGCCGCACAGTGGAGGGAAAACCATCCCCATGACTACTGGTCGTTTCTCCTCCCTGCTCATTGCTGTTTGCCTCTTCTTGGATTCCAGAGCTTGTTTTATTCCTCAGCAGCCTTTCTGCAGACCGGTGGATTCCATC
The DNA here is from genome assembly GCA_013398125.1 of Aegotheles bennettii. Taxonomy (NCBI): domain Eukaryota; kingdom Metazoa; phylum Chordata; class Aves; order Caprimulgiformes; family Aegothelidae; genus Aegotheles; species Aegotheles bennettii. The sequence goes on along the minus strand of VZRW01012209.1, from coordinate 1,273,608 downwards.
ACAGTTGGAAATTGTGAAACTGTGGCTTGTTTCAGGAAGAGAAGAAAGGAGAGTTTGAATATCGCCTTGGCAGCAGATGGCTTTGCCTTGGATTCATTTATGCACAAAGGAGGTGTGTTTGCTGGCTTTGTAATTAACTCAAAAAGGGAAAAGAAAAATTGTTAAAGGCAGTGTGGATATGACTTGAATTTTTCAACAGGTAAGAAGTCAGAAAATCCATAAAACTGTGGCAAAACTTACTGAAATGTATCTTTTAAAGGATTATTATATTGTACATCTTGTATTTAAAATGGAATTGAAAGTATCCTCCAGATTTTATCTATGCAATACTTTGGAACTTAATTAAACAGACGATGGTTGCAGCCAAAACATTTACTGATCACTTTGAAGGGATGGGGCTATGCCTCTTTAACACAGGTAAGCAAATATTTAGGAAAGAAAGCCTTTTTAAAATTAATTTTATTTTAGACTCTGCTTTTAACTTTCTTCTGCTTTTGCACGTTCCAGTGATGTTTCTGCATTTAGATGAATGAAGCAACTAGGCTCAGCAGATCATAATTCCTTATAGTGTTAAACTCTCGCTATGATAGAGAATCTTTTTCAAAATGTGTGGATTAAGGATTGAAGTAATTAGTTCTCTTATTAAACACTTCAATTTTGATATCAGCTGTAGTTGCAGTTCAAAGATCCTGATTCTGCTAATATTCATTAGCTTAAAATGCCAGTATGTGTTACAATAGAGTTCAACATGCTGCAGACAGTACTAGTGTAACTTATTTTTCTATATGAATACTCCAGATGTTTAAACAAGCCCGGTGTAATTGTTTTATTACCAAGGAAATGTTTAAATTGCCTTCAGCATGACATGTACTAAGCCTACACTTCCAACTCACAGTACAAAGCAAACAGTGCAAAGAAATCTTTTTCCTGAAAAAAGGACATTGTAGATGTCCAGTATGCCTACAGCTAAGGTGAAGTAGATCAGGTCAGTACAAGGACTTTTCCTTAATGGTAGAACGTGCCAAAGGAGCCCCACCACCCCCACGGAATTACTGGGAGAGGACAGTCAGCAATCACCATCAGATCGTGTTGTGCTACCATGGGTAACCATGCGAGTGTAGCAAATAGTGCATAAAACATTACAAACCTGGCTCAGCCTCATGTCCTTTGAGTCCCCACAGCTTCTCCTGCCAACATAAAAAGCAGGGAAGAGCAGAGCTTGTCTTTGAAGGTATCTTGCTTCCAAGCCAGATCCCCTGCTAACACCTGAGCCTTTCTCAAAGGGCAGGGCTCAGATCTGCGTGAGGCAGGTGAATAGCACAGGCAGAGCAAAGAGAGAGATCACCCTTGGGATAAAGCAGCCAGACTTTAGATCCTTACACATCTAAAGTGGCAATAAAGCTCATCAGGGCAACATTTACCACTGCTTGGCCTCTTGTTCTTCCAGCACATGCATCCTTTTGTGTGATAAATCCAGCCAGGCAATTAGTGCTGCTCCAGGGAGAAGCAGTTTCCAATGCTTTCCAGGAAATATGATGCTGCCCAGCCACATCCTCAGTTTTCTGCAGGGTCTGACTGTGAGAGCTTTAGAATCCCTTCCACTCCTCCTGGACTTATGAGGTGAAGAGTTTTTGCAAGCTGGTGCACACAGAATAGGGCACATAGCTCTTGCTCCTGACCTACTGGGGTAGGGACAACTGCAAGGGACTACAAACTCTAACTGAGCCACCAGACTCCAATGGCTTTTGCAGCATGGTTGTGAGAGTTTCCATGCCATTCCCTCACCAGAGGCTTTGTTACAAGCCAGGTGGGTTATTTACAGAGAATACAGGGCTTAATGTTACCCCTTCTTCACAAATTGTCATATTTGGAACATCAGGGCCATATATAGTCACATAAATCTACAGCTGAGAATGGTAAGAGATCCTCCAAAGGTGGGCATGTTGGTTTTTGGGGTTTTTAGACTCTTAATTTGAAGCACCCAAACTTATGTCAAGCAGAAGTATCAGGATAAAGCAGTCCAGGACATAACTCTACCTGGAATATTCTTTGAGTGCCTTGGGCCAAACAGTTCCAGAATCATAGTTCCCAGTTCAAGCCTGGATCCTGTGCAAGCAACCAAACATTTTTTATTCCTTAGTGATTAAATAATGGCAATTGTTTCTGTAAAAAGGTTGATAAATCTTCTACACATAAACAGATTATTTCTAGTAATAACAAAAAAACATCCCTGTTTCTTTTTGCACATCTTCTAACTTTCCACTGCTTCTTCATCCTCCTTTCTCCGCAGCTCTCCACACTATGGAATTTATTAGGAGGGGGTGAAGAATTACCTCCTTCCAGCTAGTTTTCCAAGAATTCCTACTTCAACAAGAAATTCAGGTGAGTTAGAGTTGAGTTTTGAAAGGTGTATGTATAGAACATACTTTTCCATCTTTCGGTTTTAAAAGCAACTCTTTACACCCTTTTTTTTCCCTTTTCCCAGGTTGGAAACTACTGTTTTCTGGCCAGAAAGCTAGTGAGCCTTTGATTTAAGATCAACTTTTTAACTCGGTGATAAATTCAAACCCACCAAGATGTTCTGCTGAACCTAATTCTTCCCATTACTATTAGTTTTATAACAACAGAATTGTACTAATATCAGATTTTTGCTTGACACCTGTTTAAGTTAGAACTGAAAGAAGAATCAACTCTGTGTCTCCTGAGTACACGTTGTATTTCACCACCAAAATAATTGGGGTATCATTTGTCAAACTTGTACAACAGTGAATGGTGTGTAGAGAACTACCAAATACGGAAATAATTGTGTGTATAACTAAAATGTGATCTTTGTTTGGTTTATGTTTTTCTCAGATTAGACTGAGGAAAAAGGAACAGAACAGGAAAGTCCCTTAAAGATGTCATTCACAAGGGTGCTGAGTATCACTTAAGCTCATGTACATATCATTTCAATTAAGCCAGAAGGATCTGGCATATCAGGTCACATTGCTTTGTGGATTCAGAGAAAACATAAGCTTGATGTCTAAGCTAGCAACGTGATGGCAGGACCCAATTCTTCATTTTTCTGATAATAAAAAAGCAACAGATTATTCTCATCAGAATTCCTTAAATCTTGCTAAATCTTTGGCTGAGACATATCTTAAAATATTTTATTTTGAAAAGCAAAGTTTATTCAAAGTTGGTAAAAGAGGATTTGTATGAAAATGCTCATACAAATTTAAACAGTTATCACTGCTGTTTCTTACACATCCCAATCAGTTACAGTTGTGTAACACCACCAGTGCAGAACCTCAGAGAAATAGCATCAGCCTCCACCCATACATATATATATACACAATCACTAATACTCAGCCATTGGCTTTTCCTTCCTCAGTGCTGTAATTAATTATATTCAATTTGCTCAACTACAAAGACAGACTCATAGTAATCATTGCCCTGGAAAGCTCCATACAAAGAATGTTCTAAATAATACTGGGTTTTGTCCATAGGCTGGGAGATGCTTCACGATGGATAAAGCCATTCAGCATCTCAGTGAGGTCCTGTCTAATCAAACTATCTCTAACATTACCTACTCTCAGTTCTTGAACTTTGATTCATGCCAACCTTCCTTCATTGCAGAATTCTTGCTTATTACAGCCTACACACTAGTTACAATAGTGGGGCTTTTTGGGAACCTTTGTCTGATTGTTATAATAAAGAGACGGAAAGAAGCTCAAAACGTTACCAACATTTTGATTGCCAACCTCTCTCTATCCGACGTCTTGATCTGTATCATGTGTATTCCTGTCACAGTGGCATATACCTTAATGGACTACTGGATATTTGGGGAAGCCATGTGTAGAATAAGTTCTTTCATACAGAGTGTATCTGTCACAGTCTCCATTTTCTCACTCGTGCTGATTGCTATCGAGAGGTATCAGTTAATTGTGAACCCACGTGGCTGGAAGCCGAATATTTCACATGCTTACTGGGGAATTCTTTTCATCTGGGGGTTCTCCCTCATGATATCCATCCCTTTTTTAATATTTTACCAATTAACAGATGAACCCTTCAAACATCTATCTTTCCATAGTGATTTCTACAAGAACAAGGTTGCCTGCATTGAAGCATGGCCATCTGTGACCGAACGACTGGTTTTCACCACGAGTCTGCTGGTTTTCCAGTACTGCTTCCCACTGGGGTTTATTTTTATCTGCTACCTCAGGATATTTGTACGTCTTCGAAGAAGGCATGGTAAAATGGACAGGATGAGAGAGAATGAGAGCAGACTGGGTGAAAACAAAAGGATTAATATGATGTTGGTATCAATTGTTGTGACTTTTGCAGCTTGCTGGTTGCCTCTCAACATATTCAATGTTGTTTTTGACTGGAACTATGAGGCACTAATGAGCTGTAACCATAACCTAGCATTTACCATATGCCACCTCGTTGCTATGATCTCGACATGTATCAATCCCATCTTTTATGGATTTCTCAACAAGAACTTTCAGAAGGATTTGATAGTGTTAGTTCACCACTGCAGGTGCTCAGCATCACAAGAAGAATATGAAAATATCGCCCTTACAAATCTGCAAACTGATGCATCTAAGGGATCTCTGAAATTAAATAACCCCCCTGTGGATACATAAAATAATCCAACAGTAGTTTCCAAAATGTTGTATTTTGTTGCAGATGACCTCTTTGTGTAGATCTTGATCATGTTATTGATGAGTTTAGAGGAAGTCTTTGCCATTTAGTGCAGCAAAACCAGGATTATGCTTCCATCGGCACAGTCTTAACAGGTACTTTATGGTGATATTAATGCTAATAAACCACTTCCAAGAGTCCTAAAGATCAACAATAATTAATTATAAACAGTATTAACATCTTACTTTCCCAGTCACTGCCATGCTACCTTAGCACCAATAAAGAACATTTCCATGTCAGCCACTGATGCAGTTGTCCTTCCTAAACACCTGGCTTCAACCACGAATCCTACGACATTCCCAACTTCATCAGCCTTTTCACAGACCATTTTCTGGCCTTTTAATTGTCCAACCCTCAGCTATCTGGTTAACCTGCACAACAGTTTCTAGGCAGTTCACACTGTAAGGAAGGCCACTTACATTATCCTAAGCCTCCATGATCTTCCTTTCAGCCCCAGCATGCAGTTTGCTATCCTTTAATATGAATCCAGCCTAGAAAGTGTATCTTAACAAGGGAAAAGGCTAGAGTTGGGATTATTTTTTTTAAATGAGCACTAGTACACGCTCCATTTGATGTACTGCAAATTCCACTCAGACCACTGCTGTTCTAGGTGAAATACAAATTTAGCATTTCTCCTAAAAGCATTGTGTTCTACTCCAAACCACCAGTATAGATCATTGCTTCCTCCGTTACCATCAACAGACCTTTTAGAATCTCCATTATCAAACAAGCACACTATGAATTCAGAGCAAATTTTGGTTTAGCTACTTACCCAGATTGTAGGTTTCTCTTGGAATAGAAAATTACTTTTGTGTTTTAATTTCAGAAACGTCTTTTTCCATGTCTCTGCACCAGCAAGATGCCATGCTTGAGGCAGATGTAGTAATTTCTGTTGGACTACCTTTGAAAATAGTTTCTTCTGTAATGCAGTGCATAGAAGCCCAAAGGTGAACACAAACTGAAATCAAACTCCTCAAACTAAAACACATTAAAAAGCAATATCCAGTTTGGTCATAAAAAATTACAACACATTCTTCATCCATGCTGTGATGCCAACACAAACACTCAATTAAAATTGGGCTGTTTAAATACAATACTGAGAACACTTCAGTCCAACAACTCAACACCTTAGAAGTAGAGTTGAATTCTTTTGTTCAACTGAAATATAATTAATTACATGCATTGCTAAAGCCTCTTTTTTTTTGAGTTCCAAAAACTGTTCCTTGTTTTAACACTCGTACATAAAATTCCTTGTAATTTACTCTCTAGCTTTAGCAATTTACCAATTCCCCACTTAAGCAAAAAGAGTTAACATTCAGATTACAATCAGCTCCATGACAATTCAGCTATGATGAAACTCACCTTAAGGCTATAAAATTCTCTTGGGTAGGGACCATCATTTTCTGTAATCACACAGTTCTTAAACGATACTGTCAGGTCACAGTTCTCTTGCTCTGTTGCTACAGCATTAGTGCAAACTGTCTGCATTACTCTACTCAGCAGAGGGGCTCTGTGAGAAGACCCTCACATGTTCTTGCAGATCTATGGGGTTGTTAAGTGCTTCCTGATTCACACTGAGCAAAAGGACTCATTGAAATCTCTTAGGGCCTGATCCCATTGAAGCCCTAGGGCAGTGCTACCGATGTGGGAGAGGATGGCAGAATTAGTGACATGGGAACCAAGTATTTGAGTGACAGGTATGGATTAGTTTGGGCATAATTTAGTATTTCTTTCTAATTAGATCAAATATCACATGTGTGAAGTAGAGTGCATCAATAGCCACAACTTGAACACCTGCCTTGTGCATCACAGAGGGAAAAAACAAAGACAGGTGCAAATACATAGCTGTGCAATATGCAATATTTAAAGTGTATTTAAATATTATTAAATATTAAACATGTTATATATAAATTTGTGGGCCTGCTGCTGAACGAGGCGGATGCCCTCGTGAAGAAGGTTACAGAGAAGGTGCAGTTACTGAATGCCTCCATTGCTTCAGTCTTTACTACCAACACCAACCTTCAGGAGACCCAGACCCTGGAGCTAAGAGAGAAGGTCTGGAGAAAGGAAGACCTTTCCTTGGTTGAAGAGGCTTGAGTGAGAGATCATTTAGGGAAACTGGACATCCATGGGCCCTGATGGGATGGACCCACAAGTGCTGAGGGAGCTGGAAGATGTCATTGCTAGGCCATTCTCCATTATCTTTGAAAGGTCATGGAGAACAGGAGAAGCGTCTGATGACTGGAAGAAAGCCAGTGTCACTCCAGCCTTTAAAAAAGACAAGAAGGAGAACCCAGGAAACTGCAGGTCAGCCAGCCTCCCCTCCATCCCTGGTAGAATGATGGAACAACTCATTCTGGATGTTCCCTGCATTGGGAAGTCACAATATTAAACTGACAAATGTGGCCCTGTGATAGGTAATGCTGAAAACTTTATTTCCCCTTATTTTATTGGTATAGCAAGTAGACAAAATCATAACAGAATGTTAAGTTGTTACTTGATGCAACCTGATGGAGGACTGTGAGCATCCTCAGGTGAGCAGAAACATGGGATTACATATAAAAAGCTAGAGGGGGAACCTGAACTCCAATATGTTATCCTAATGTTCAGAGTCTTAGCACTGATGTGTTGTTTTTTTAAAAAAAGAACTGCATTAGAGCTTTGTTCAAGTGGTTTGGTCATGCAGACCAGAGCAAGATATTTATAAATATCCTTGTAAATGAATATACCCTTACATGTATTTGTATTTTATGGGTGATGGGTTTAACTGCAAGCACATATAACTAGAGTCAGATACTTGGAAAATGGCATTCATTGTGAAAATGATTCTGTTGAACAGAAAGCTCAGCGGATTATTGACTGTAATTATGTACATGTACAAAAGCAGTGCCATTGCTGTGTGTTATTTAAATAATTTGATTCCTCCTGTCTACTGACAAATAAATATTACCCTGTATAAAACTGCTACATTGCCCAGCTGGTAAATTTTACTGTCTATAATCTTGATAGGACAGTTCTCATACAAACCCTTCTGCAACTGGCTCAGCATTTCATATGTTCACTTATTAGAAAAACAGAGACCAGTGAAAAATGAGGTATTTGCTGTTTCCAGGAGGGACAAGGACTTAAGAGCAGCTAGAGAACCTTCTCACGGGCTCATGGTGCTGACATACTTTTTGGTGGAGAAGGACAGAGTCATAAAACAGGGAGGTTTCAAGTGAATTTATGTCTCAAGGGCAGAGCAACCTTTTATTATGGCAAAATGACACTTTAAAACATTTATGACACTTTTTCCAGGCTGAAATGACCTATGGGGCAGAGTAAACACAAAGCAAAGAGAAGACAGCTAAACATCACCACTGACACAGAGGTCCTTTAACCCAAACATCATCTTAGAACTCACAAACTATCAAGGTGTAACTATGGCAAGTCCTCTGCACCTCCTTTCCCAGCTTTCTCCTCCTGTTCCCCACACAGGGCTTGTGTGGGGCAGGGGCTGTTTCACAAGATGCACAGAGTGGCCAGCACAACACAGCCATCTTCTTACTTGCAGACCTGGATGTTATTTAATGCAAATAAAATAGGATTCAACTTACAGGAGAAAAAACATCCTTCACATTCACAGACTTGCCTTTTTTTAAGTTTCACCCAACTCCCCACTTCCCCCACCTACCCATCACAGCAGATGGGTGATAAACCAAGCTATTAGACATATCTGATGTTTGCTTCATCATGTAAATATTTTTCTCCCTCATTGCTTTGAATAATGCTCTCAAGAGGAGAGCAAATCTATAGAAAAGCTTGAGTAACCTCACAACAAAGGGTCAGACTGATTGCAGATGTATTTAGTGGAACTTCATAGACTCCATAAACATAAAACAACATTGTCCTTTCAATTCTATGCTAAGAAGACACTTAAAAATGTTCCACAATGACAACCTTAGAATTATCTTGTCTGCTATCACTCATTTTTAAACAAGGTTCCCTTGGCATACAGCGTGGTTTCCATGCAAATGCACTGACTGATGTCTTTCATTTCATTTCATTTCATAGGCTTCTCTATTAGTCACAGGCTATTTACATAATGTGATGGAAGTGGCACCTGTGTGGAGCTATTCTGTGTGCAGAATTCATTTCACCCTCATACCTAGTGAGAAAAAACTTCATTTATGTAGATGATAGGGCTATAACAGCTCCATTAATTGGTTCTTCCAACCAAGAATGGCTACTAGAGTCAGAAGAAGCTCCCAAAGTTTAGGATCTCTCTAAAGAGAATCACTTGCACCCCCTTGCCAGCTCCATCTTTAGGTTGGAGACTTCTGCAGTGCTTACTCCCATGAACCACAGTGTCAGAGGTGGCTTGGAGAGGCAGAGGTTTCCCCAGCACATGCTTCTGCAGCGACTACTGCACAGCCTCCACCTCCACACACCCCCAGGCCACGGTGACATCTCCCCAGCACATTCAAATCTCTCTCTCTCATTCTCAATACAGGCCAGCAGATTTGTCTATTGACAACCAACAGATGACTACTTTTGGGACCAAAATCATTTGGACGATATAGTTGTGTCAGATGATCCCATGCTTTAATTTCTACCTGAAAGCCATCTCTTTGAGTTATTTGTGTTTAACTCAAACCACTGTGGCAACATTCTGGGCTTTCAGAGAAAAAAAATTCTATTTGAGCATCATATCTTCATAGGACAAAGAAAAAAAGGCACAGGAACCATTTCATATTTAACTTGCACGGGAGGGAAATCCACATACTCCCTGCAGCTGTGCCTGGAGAGGTAAGAAATCTGGGCTCTCCTTGCAGGAACACAAGGCCAGTGGGTGTCTAAGGTGTTAGCAAGGGCCCCCAAGTTTGCTCGTGTAAGACTTGCAGCAAAGAGCATGAAAGAGCCCAAGACCATGGGCTGCTCTGAGAACACAGCCAGCCTCTGGCTTTGCCACAAGATGGGCACTTCACGTCCTCACTGGGTGGTTGTAAATTTATTCTCTTTTGAGGAACTCCAAAGTAAAGGTCAGAGGGACCTCACCACACCCACAGGGTAAACTTTGGCAGGATAATTAATCAGCAAATAGTCTCTTTTAAGGTATCCAGGCCTAATATTCTGCTATTTGTAAATAAATATTCCACTATTTGATACATTTGCTTTATCACTCAACCTCATAAGGATGTCCTCGCCAGCACACACAGGTGGCTTTAAGTGTCTTACTGCTTCCAGTTTCTCATTCACAGACCATCCCAACCGTGTGAGCAGGTCGAGTTCTCACTTACACCAAACACACTCCTGCCCCAGTTAGAAATCAGACTTAAAGATCTCCTTGGGACTTGCATCATTCACATCAACCAACACCAAGTACCTGTTAAAAACACAGCCCACGCTTTCCCCTGAAATTGGCTCTCAGGAGGGCATTCCCATAGGTTCCATCCATCTCCAGCTCTTTGTCAGAGGGAAGCACCAGGTCACGATGCTCCAGCCAGAGCAGGGAGGAGCTGTGGAAAATGTCACACTCCAGCAGTTTTGAATGCTGGCATCAGGGTTAGTGACCATAAACGTGATCCCAGGAGCACATTCTCCAGGGGCATCCAAAACCCTTGAGCAACGCAGAAGCTCCTGCCAACCATTGTTGGGCCTCACACTTACCAGGCAGAGAACCCAAAACTGAGGCATACGAGGGTAAAACTCTATTTAGAAATGCTCTTTATTAACTAAAACCAGCTAAAACTTTTACCTGTGTTTAGGCGTGCATACAAAGCCACTGGGAACTGGCTGGGAAAGTCAGATTGCTGGCTTCTAATTAAAGATGAAGCTGAGGCTCCTTTAAAAATTGGCCACAGAATTAGAATTTAGTCCAAAAGCAAATCTGAGTTGACCGAAAGGTCATCCAACATAGGGAGATAATTACTGCTGGGTGTCTTGATGTTCCAGAAAACTCGAGCTCTGACATTAAATTAATAAAAAAAAAAAAAAAAAGGCAGCTGGAAGCCTTTGATAAATGATAACAAAAAGTTTCTTTCTTCCCATCCCCATCACGCAAACAGACCAAGCACAGAGTTATGAGGGCATTATGCAAGAAAACCCCAGCAACCATGTGAGCCTGAGGATCCTGTTAAACCTCACGTCTTTATCCATTGAAATACAGGACAAATCAAATATTTCAAGGGAAAAATAACCTTCTTTTTGTTAGCAGCATTTACTTTGCTGACTAATCAATTTCCAGAGCTGACTAGCTTTTGCTTACACAGTTTTGAGTCCTTGACTGGTTCCAAAAGGAAAATATACAGAGTACTAAGACTCTAGGAGTACTGAAGTTGTGTTAAAGGCTGTGTAGGGTGAGTATGCAAATACTCTCGGGATGTTTTTACATGGAGGGGATCTGCAGCAGCCATACAAAAAGCATTTGAGAATAGCAACAAGTTATGAACAAAAACAAATTATGAACAAGGAAAAATTATGAACAGTCAAATTAATATAATCAAGAGTTGCAGCACATCTGCTTCTAAGAAATAATAGCTGCTTCTTGTATTCTTGGAAAAGCTCAAATAATCAACTGCTAGGTCAATAATTAAGGCTTTAATCTGTGCAGGGTGACAGTCATTGAGGATGGGAAGGGACCTCTTGAGATCATCTAGTCTAACCCCCTGTGCTCAGCAAGAAATAATGTTTTTCTGAAGTATAATCATAAATATACCTAATTAAAACTTCAACAGAAAACTGTCCCTGGGAGAGGTGGCCATGGAGGAGCCGTGAGGGTGTGAGTGGCCAGCAGTGCCTGTGTGTCTGCCATGGCAGGGCACTTCCTCACCACCCATCCCGATGGCAAGCTCAGTGCCAGCTCTGGTTCAGCATCCCCCCATCCCAGAGGATTTCTTTTCCTCCATCCCAGTTCACGTTGCTGGCAAACAGGAGATGAATTTTCTGAGAAAAAACAATAAATCAAAATGCCCCAGTGGAGGCCACCCCAGCTGTCCCAGAGAGAAGGCAGCTGGGGGGGAGGCAGTGGTGAGCAGATGTGATGTGGAGCAATCGATGAAGCAGACAGGAGCCTGGTATGCCTGGGCACATGTGCAAGGCAAAAAGTAATTCTGTTTTTTTACTTTTTTTCACCCAACAGACCCAACCAGGGCTGAAATCAATAGAAATTACCTTCCTGCCCACTGCATCTGTGGAATCATGATGGGCTTGGAAGTTAATGCTTCAGTACATGGTATGGATATAGATACAGAAACAGAGACCAGCAGAACTGCCTCAGGTGACCAGAATCCAGACACCCTGCAAACCACTGCCATCTACATTTTATATTAAATATGTCAAATTTGCTTCTCAAATTTGCTCCTCGGGAATACGTGTCAACCTTTTATACTGATTTTATTTGGTTTCCCTTTAGAGCCATCAGACTGGTCCCCGAGGCAGGTATTACTCGCATGCCACCTTTAACACAATCAGATTAGTGCCCTGTTTACTCTAAAAGCTGAAGCCTCCATGCGGTGGTGAAGCAAATGCTCAGCACTGAAATGAGATTGCCTGAGCAGAGCACACAGCCTGACCCCCATTTCCAGCCCCGTCTTGGAGAGGACCATGCTCACCACATGGTGCTCCTGCTATGCCTGTGCTATTTCCAGCTTCAAACGCTGCAATTGGAATGGACAGATTTAAAAATAAGGCTTTGATCCAGCCAAGACATCTGCTGATCACACCAAAGACCTTTCTTGCTGGTAATGGAACCAGCATTGTGCCATGCACCCTTCTGATGATCCCTGCTAGTCCTTTCATAATACAAGTTCACACACTTTGCTCTTCCTTACCCGATTCCTCAGACCTTTTACCTGCATTGCTTCCTCCCCTGCTCTTGCAAATCCATCCGCCTGGATCTGAATGTGCTTTGGCTCTGACATTATTCATCCAGCTGGAAAGAAAGCAAAGACACTCCATTCAATGAAATGAGTCTTCCACTGCTTGAAAACCTCATTCCACCAGTTACCCTACATCCACCATCAGCACAAGGTGACACTTCTGCAGCACAAACAGACCTCTCGAGGACTGGCCTGTCCTGTGCCCACCACCCCATGCTCACCCCTCTGGGCACAGCTTCCAGTCAAAGGCTGGTGGAAAAACAGGTACTGAAAACTTCTCATCCAAAGCTGGCCACATCCCAGTGTCAGCTTCAGGTAACACTAAAAAGAAAGTAACATTTTACCTAAAAGCATTAATTTCTACATAAGTTCCTGGACTTGTAGTTAATAGAACTCTAAGGATTTTTTGGTAGACCAAGCCACTCCTTTCAAACAAATTATTAGGGCTGTAGAAAACCCATCCTTGCTACTCTACTGTTCAGCATTGAGATTAATCTACTAAGTAGTTCCAACATCTCAGCAGCCATCCTCCTGAAAAAATCAACACTTTGCAGTCCCAGTCAAAAAGCCTTGAAAGGCTCCTGTATTCCCAGGGGAGCGACAGATACCAAGATGTCTCCTTCTCACAGTGACCAACTACCTGAAATCCCCACAGCTGTAGGGAATGGAGCAGGGCACTCTTCAGAGATGTTCTGCATCAGAAAGGGGAGGTTCAGAGAGCTGCTAACTGCAGTTCCCAAAGGGATGTGTATGCTTTGGTAATTGAGATTAGTCCAGCTTCCCAAGCCACGTGGCTGACAGATCTGATCTTACAGAGTGCAGAGCCAGACTAAAGCTGTTTGTCATGCTTCATTACACAGTCTGCTTCCATGTCTAGTTGAATGTCTTCAGATTCTCTGGAGAAAAAAAAGCAAAAAAAAAAACCAAAAACCAAGAAAAATACATTATTCCCCAAACTATCAGAAGATACAGGTACAGCAATGCCCTTGTTAAAAACTCTTGGACCTCCCTAGGGAAAGCAGCACACTTCTAATGCAATAAGATGACTTTTCCCAGGCAAGTATTTTGCTCTTCAACTACTTCCAATATGTGAAGCTGTTGGGTGTCACAAAGACAAGACATTTGCAGCTCAACTGCCTCACTTTAAGTGTAATGAAAGATCAAGACAAACTCAGCTCCACATCTCTGCCCAGGTCTACTTACTCTGCTTTGATTCCCAGCAGCATGTGCTGTTGGGCAGCTTGGGAGGACCAGCAATCCCTTTCTGCAGGTTACTGGGAGCACCTGCAATGCTGCCTGCATGAGCAGTCAACTCTTCTTCCCAAGCAACCCAGACCTCTCAGTTTGCCAATTTACCACAGTCTACACCGACACGAATATAAAATACAGTGAAAGTGATCAGACACTGCATTATCAATGCATTTATACACCTGCATTTAGACAAATCCCTAAGAGAATCCAAACCTGCTGAGCTTTGTGCTTGAACCTGTCTGCTGGGTTCCACTGCCATGCTCACCATTCTCCTAGGAAATCTGCAATTTCCATGTATTTTTCTCCTAGTGGCCTCCATGTAAATATGCAGAGCCTGAATTTATGAAGCAATCAGATTTTTTTCTTTGCTCAGTTTTTGAAAAGAAGGAAGAAAAATAACCAGAATTCTTTCCCCATCTCACCCTTTTATTGTATTGACATTTTGACTTTCTATCTCTGGAGACCAGAGTTAAAGTTCCAACTCAGTCACAAGTCACAAGGCTCCATGGAATTGCTTCAGTCCCTAATAATTATTTGTCCACATCATAAAACTGCTGTCGCAGAAGCTGTCCTTATTAGCCATTACTGTTTGGCCAAGGCAGCAGGTTGTATTGGTCACACCTGAAGCACAGGCTGGGTTGGGCAACTTTGATAACACAGCAACTGCCTGCACAAGGCATACCTTGAGCTAGGAGAATTGTTCACTTTTTTGAAGAAGAATCAAATCAACACAACGTTTAAGAGGAGTGGTTATTTTATTGGCATATTTTGTGCCAGCATTTAATGGGTACAAGCTATTTTTTGCATTGCAAAAAAAAACAAGGCAGAATTATGCTTAGATTGTATCTAATTAATTTTTCATACTACAAATATTCTCAATGCCTGATACGTGGCCACTTAGAAACCAGAAGGATTCAGTCAAAGAAACCCTAAAGCCCTCAACTTTGTTCACTGAGCCCTCTGTTTACCTATGGCCTTGCCAGTCAAATTGTATTATATACCTTTGAGCAGGAGAATCATTTAAGAGAAGGATGAATCTCTGATTTTAATGCATCTCTCTAGCCTTCAGAATTATTCTTTCCCATTCTAGCCACTACTCTCCAGGGTAAAACACAGGAGCACAGAATATTAACTTTTGAGTTAACTTTTGCTAGATCAAAAGATCTTTGGGTCATCATCATCATCATCTAATTTGGAGCCATTGAGAAAGATGCACAGGGAAACCTCAAGTCTGGGCCTGCTGCAGCTCCTGTTGTCACCTTCAAGGTACAGTTTGTGAACTGACAAAGGAAGAGCATCCCCACCAGGACAGTGGAGCAAGGGACAGAGTGAATCCAGCACAACCACAAGCAGGCTCCGTGTGTGTCAATGCCAGTGCAGAGATGAGCAGAGCCCCATCACCCTTCTGCACAGGTGAAGCCTGGGCTTACACAAGCAGCACAAAGGCATTTCTGTCCTCTTTATGCCAGGCTACCCACTGGCTAACATTTGCCAGAATGTCACAGGGAAGGGAAAAAACCTGCTCCTTAATTATAGTCCTTCTGCTGTTCGACTCAGGGGTTTTATTAAAAGGGAAAAAGCATAGAGAGCAGCTAATCAGCTGCCCCTAAGAAATGAAGTTTTGGAGATTGATTTTTCAAGTGATTAGCGGTGCAAACACACATTTTCACAACTCAAAATCTTTGCATTTTTATCCAACAGCTATTTTCATTAACCAAGAAAGCATTAGAGAAGGGCAGTTAACAGCCAATACCAACCTCAGATACTAATGATTTTACTACCACAGCACACAGATTTTAAAAACCTATATTGCAGCTTTGTTTCCATAGTCCCAAGAGCTCCATAGGTTCCATATGCAGCTTTAATTAAAAGCAAAAGCTGTTGCTTTACCTTTCCACATAGGATTCTTTCACGACAGAACATCAGTCGCTGGACAAAATGCCATTCACCTTGGCACAAGCCATTCACCATCTCCAGGAGCATTTAGCACTGTTGCTCAACTTAGAAGCAGAGCAGCTGCCAGTAACTTATGGGCTGAAACAGGAATAGCTTAAAGACAGATGCTATACCCTGAAGGGAGCTAACAATAAGCATGGTGGCATCAGACAGCCTATATGTTTGCTGTGCTTCTTTCCATACCTGCTAGTCCCTCGAGGTAGCAAGAACTTGCAGCTGACTGCTGGGAGGGGGAGCACTGGAGCCTCAGCACTCCCACAGTGCACTGCCAGGTAAAGCCAAGCCACAGAAATCACAGCCAGAGAACCTGTTGTATGGATCACTAAGTAGATTTAGTTTAAAACTCCAAAAAGGACATCTTTAGCAAGATCATCACTTGTCTACCACTTGTTTAATTTTCTGAAGGCCAAAGTCATACAAGTGTCACCAGTGACTCGATGCCTTTCTGAGCAATGGGCTAGATGGGGAAAATTCCTTTGCTCCCACAAACAATTAGCACATCTCCACCTCCCTGGTCCCCCATACGTTGGTGACAGAAGATATATTTTTTTCCTGTGTGCTCCTTCTCACCAGCCATAGCCAAGAGAACAGGCTGGATGAGCTTTGCTGCCCACAGCTTGACGAGAAAACAACAGGGGATTTTCCTTCTCCCAAGCATGAGTTTCCATGGCATTCCCAAACACCAGTCCAAAACCCCTTGAATGACAAGTTAGCATTTGTCAGAGTAGATGAGAAGTGCACGTGTGCAGCTGAACACAGCAGTGAGCAGAGCAGCTATGCTGGGGAGTGAGAGATGCTCCAGCCGTGTGTGGTGTTGCTGAGTGGAAATTGCAGACAAGGAGAGACTGGTTGGGATCTCACCCCTGGGATGCAGCATGCACACTCCATGGCTTCTCCTTCACACAGCACAGCCTGGCTCACCCTGCCTGCCATGCAACGCCTCGCTGGCACCTCTACTGAAATGTCACTTACTTGTGACTTCAGCCTCTGAAGAGCGATGGGAAAGTCCCAGCTGAAGGGTGGGCCAGAGGACCCCTTGCCCACACTGCAGCAAAGGCTTCCACGGGCTCCCTAGCTCGTATTGGAGGGAGATGTTCTCCACAATCAAGGAAATACATTTAGACTGTGAATACCTCAGTTCCCAGAAGCTGGAGGGAGAGGAAAAGCGGAGCTGATGCTTTCATTTTGTTCTCACCAAAGCAGCCTCAGTCTTGCTGAACTCAGAGGCAGAGTTTGTAGCAGGTTTTAGATTCTATTCTGTCATCTTCTTACAGCTTCCAAGATGCAGCATCGATGCCCTGGGAAGGCAGAGGACTCTGAATTAAGGGCACAGTTGTCACATGGGTTTCTACAGTCCTCCCCCTTTCACCCACTGGGCTCTCATTACAGAGCACCGTGGGAGATTCACTTACACCGGCGACTGGGGCGTCACAGTGCTCCTGCAGCCAGAGTGATTTCTCCTCTAGTGAAATGCCATCACTTACAATTAGTGCAGTTGGGCAGGACACTGTTACCAAACCTGCAGTTAACAATTATAACGAACTGTTGGTGATAGGAGAAGCAGGGATTAAAGCAGTGCCTGTACATCACACAGATCCATATAAACTGTTCTTCAGCGAGACATTTCATGCTCTGTCTGCAAACTCAGCCTTTTCATGGCACTGCTTTTCATCCAGTCCAGGGACCAGGACAGAACATGACTATATGGGTTTGTCCCCACTCAAAATCTGGGGCTCCTAGATCATCTTCCCAGGCCTTCAGGACAAGCCAGTCCATAACAGTAAGTGAATTATTTCCAGTCTCAATGCCAGGTTTGTTTCTCCTCTCCCAACTGCCTGCACAGGCAGCTCTTTGACCAAAATTGCTCTCCCAAGAGAAGTTTTGCCCAAGTGCAGAGCAGCTGGAAAGGCACCTAAAGCTGCTTCCTAAAAGTTGCACTCTTGATCCACTGCCTAATTTAGTGCTGCCACAAAATTCTGTGTGCCCCAACCTCCACTTTCTGGCCTGTGGCACTGACCACGGAAGCACTGGCAAGAGCCACGTGATGGTTTTCTGGCCCCTGAATCACCTCAGACATTGGTGCAATGCATCCATCAGGGATGTTTCTCCTCTTCCTTATGCAGCTGTAAAATTATGAAAGTATAAATTAATACATACAGGACCTGAGAGTAAAGGTTGATTCCTTGTGCTTACACAGGCTCAGAGATAATCTCACTGCAGTTCTGAGTGAAATTAATTCATACACTGTGGGCCCATAGTGTTACCAAGATATGAGAAGGAATGCATTACATAAATATACACTTATCATAGGGAGAGAAACAGCTGAGACCAATTTTCATTTTTGCTTCTGCACTTAGATATGCTTTGTAGATATTTTCCTTTGGCAAACGATTCGATCCATCACAATTAAAGTAACACAATGTAATCTTTCCTTTGATTTAATTGTTCCCCTTCTGCCAGATATACAGGTTCAAAATACGTTCAAAGTAATGTTTAAAATAGAAAAATTCTTTTCAAAATTAGCACAACTCTCCTAATGGGTTCAGCATTACATGCTGGGAGTCTTGCAATGCATTGATTTTTGGTACTTAATTTTAAAAGATTCCCAAAGTATGCCAGCATGAATCTGAGTTGATATTTCCCAGGAAACCCTAATGGACTTGGGTATTCAAATCCCTCAGCAGATCAATCTTCTTTCCTGTGCACTGCTGCAAGCACTCTCCTTCCTCCATGTGATCCAGGACAGTGCTCTGAGCAGAGCTGCCCCTGGGATCCAGGACAGTGCTCGGAGCAGAGCTACCCCTCGGATCCAGGACAGTGCCCACAGCCTGGGGAGGAGGCAGCAGCTCACAGCATCCACAGCTCAGATACTTACATAGCTCAGGAGCAAAGCCACAGGGGAGGTCACCAACACAAGGTCAGGATGAGACGCATGGAAAGACCCCGAGCAGACACTGGGCTCGTGTCCCTTCCTTTGACAGACACTCAGGGAGAGGCCATGACCAGCTGCAGAGCCAGGCCACATTGCCCCAGCAACTTTGCTCACTGTGAGCTTGGGCAGATTTGACCTGACAGCTTAAAAGCTTTTCCTAATAGTTCCATAAGCTTGCCTAAGGTAAAGCATATGTACACACAGACACGCTTGTTAGACAGCCAGAGAGAGCTATGCCCGGAGCTTTTGCACTCTGCTGCAACCAAGAGACAAGTGAAGAAGAGCAATTCAGCATCACTCCAATTAATGAATGGGATTTCTTCTGTCCTTTCCTTCTATCTTCCATCTCCTGACTTAGTTTTCAACTCCCTTCCCTTGCTGTACCTCCTGAATATTTAATTTCAAGTCCAAGTTCTGCAAGGGAAAAACACCAGCACTGATGCTTCTTAGGTGAAGAAGTGAGGACTTCTGAGCATGGGGCAGCCCAACGCCCTCTGCAGGGACACCAAGTGAACCAAAATCAGTAACACCCTACCAGCTCACTGCCCCCCCAGCTGGGTGTGCACAGAGAGCAGCCCTGCTCTGTCCCAGGAGAGCTTGGGTATTTCCATATCGCGCTGCTCAGCCAGTACAAACCCATCCCAGAGGACTCTGGCAATGCTGCACAGCACCTACGAGCACAAACCAGGGAGGAAAGGGTCCCTCTTCTCCTTCCCGCCCAGGTGGGAGCCTTCATCCCAAACCTCTCCCCTTCCTTCTCCTCCGCACACCAGCCCATGCGAGCAGGCAGGGTGGCAAGGCAGTACCAGACCCCTACAGATGGAAAATTGGCTATTGTCAGCATCCAGTGACAGGCAGCAACCTGCCAAGGGCAAACCACAGCTTTTGGAGTCATTCTTCACCCCAGACTGGTGTGAGTGGAGGAGCAAGCCATGCAGATGCCTGTGTTGGTCCTGCTTCACACATGAACCGAGGACCATTCTGCACAGAACTACTGAACCAGTGCTGCAGGATCCAGACCCTTTCTCTCCAGCAACAGACTTAATTACTTCATGTAGCCACCCTACACAAAATGAAAACTGCCTGATTCCTCACTCGTATACTCACAAATCAATACACCAGAACTCATATTCCTTTTTTTTTCATGTACTGCTATGAGTCTGTCCCACCTGCAGACTTGGAGATAAATGCGACGCATGTTTAAATCAATGAAAGATTTGTCCCTCAGCCTCTCAATACCAAGACCCTATTGCACTGTGACACTGGCTGCTAGTGGGATGCATATGAGTATGTGCAGCAAAACATAACATGATATTGAATCCTGTTAGAATAGAGCCTTATCAGAGAAATGATTGGCAGGAAATATGCTCTCCAGAAATAACCACAGGATTTGCTTGTGGCACTCACACAGAAGATATCTTTGAGCCACAGTTCACATCTTTGCCAAGGGAGAAACCTCTAAAATAGCCTAATTTTTTTTTTTGCTTGCTTTAATTTTGCCCATTTTCATTTTACATAGGATTTTTCTTTTAAAAAATGGTAACATATTTTAAAGAGAAGTGTTACTTTTTTGTGCATGGTTATTATTCTCTAAAACACATGGACAACATAAAGCAAATGAGTGATGTTAGAGAAAAGCAACAGACTTTGTGCAGCAGGGTTTGACGCTCATTTACAAAGAGGAAATAAGCAGGGGCAAGAATCCTCCTGAAGTACAGGATGGACACAAGAATCCATCTATATGGTTTGAGTTGCCAGGAAAATAAAGGTGCACTGTGGCAAATATAAAGTCTTTAACTACAATTTCTTCTGCTTGTTCATTTAATCACAGCTTATATCTTTCACACACCCAAAGCCTGACAAGTTTTTTCTATGCTCCCACCACCCCCAAGCCATAGAAATAACGAAGAAGCAACCTCATTTACAGCAGGTGGGAATTAGGTGTTTGTTGACAGAAAGGCTGGGGCCACAGCCACGGGCAAAACCAAGTCACCCAGAGGGACAGGCTGCTGGGCCAGCTGAAAATAGGGGCTAAAATTCCTGCCTGTGGATATCACACAGCCACACACAGTCCTGGCAGCTGGTCTGAGCCATGAGAAGCCCTGTCCCAGCCCTCAGCCACGAAGCAGAAATCAGATCTTTTCTCTGTCTGTTTGGCTACAAAGCAGTGCAGCAAAGCACCCGAGATGGAGAGGAGAATTACAGGAGGAATTACAGCCACCAGCTGCCTATAAAGTTGCTTATATAATAAAAGAATAATAAAAACCCACCTCTGCTCTGGTCTTAATTTTACAGCTTAAACGCTCAGTCATTTTTCACTTTAGGAGCTGCAAGATGTTCTGCTGAGGTTACCTGTGGCTTGCCCGAGCAGGCACAGAGCTCTGGTGCCATCTGCTGTCTGCTGGCTACTGGCCGGCAAGCACAGGCAAATCAAGTAATAACATAAGAAAATTACTCGACAAATTAATATCTGGCATAAATAAATCCTTCAGATGCCTGAGGGTCCCCTGTGGCAATTTAGGGATAAAGGGGATTTTAGACAAGATTTATTTACATGGGGAATACCACGAGCAAATCCTTGCTGACAGAGTCCTTAATGCTGCATGAAATCAGGCACAATGCCCTTCCAGAGGCAAAGAGCAGGATAAAAACAGAGAGAGGCACTTACTTTTAGGGTTGAAGGTACTTTTAGCTTTTAGCTTAGTTAGGTACTTTTAGCTCCTCAGCCAGGAGCATGACTCCTGGAGCTCATAATCCCAACAGTCCCTAGGAGAACAGCACCAAGAGCTTTTCCTAAAAAATTATTAACTATTTAGGACACACAGATCCATACATAAACCCCAGACAGAAACCCAGCCTGCTGTCATCCAGCTCCTCCACCGATGGCACTGGCTGAGGCTCAGGACCCCCCACCCTTCATGCTGTTGAGAGCCACCTCACCACACCACCTCCCCTGGAGCCTTCCTCAACCACCCTCCTCCTCGCACCCTCAGCTGAGCCATCCCCACTTCCAGGACCCCCTCAGTGGGGCAGGTGGTGACAAATCCCTAGGGAAGCAGGTCCCAGCTGCCCTGGCAGGGAAGGTGCTGCCCTGTGACAAGGTGGCTGCCCAGCAGCAAGGCTGAGAGCCCGGACACATCTGCCCAACATGGGGACAGGGGATCTGCCCTCTCCCTGCCAGGGCTGAGACCATTGCAGCCAGTGACTGGAGGGACTGGGAACACAACCACTGCCCAACTGCCTTCTCAAGATACTGCTTGTGTCCAGACTTGACACAGAGACGACAGCTCCCAAGATACTGGTTTGAGTTTAACCAGGGAGGATATTATTTTGCTGGGGCCCAACTCAGCTGCTTTGTATGAGAATTATTTCCACTGCCCTTCCAGAGAGTTATTTATACTGACCATTGAGCTCTGCCTTAAGACTTCAGCCTGCTGTCCAGCCAGAAAACAGGTTTCACAGCAGATGCTGTTCTTCTTCCTACCCCTACCAGCCACCAAACACTGATAACAGGGGCTGTGCCATACACAGAAGGCAGGTAGGATATGTCTGGCAGAGCACAGGTGATGTCATTTTTAAATGTCCCTGCTTACGGGCATCAAAACCTGCAAACTTGAGGACCAGAGGTGCTTGTGTGGCCACCAAGAGAGCTGCAGCTGTTGGGATGGCATTCTGAACATGCAAAGGGGGCTTCTGCCAGAGCTAAAAACAGAAAGCCTGGATGGCGCGAGCTAAGTGCAGGCGATCCACAGGCTGCATTTGTTCTGACCATCTCTGGCTGAGGCACACCAAAAGGAAAAACCTCTGATTTTAACCATTTTCTCTATCTCAGGAAAATCACTCTGTCTCCTAAGTACCAAAGGGAAAGGCCAATTGTAAGAGCCATGGGAAACAGAATGAGAGATCATGATGAACGTAACCTTTTCTGCTCTAGCAAGGTGGTTGTTTAGGGAGAGGTCAGGATCAAACATCCCTCTCTGGAAGTATCTCAGCTCTAGCTGGATAAAACCTAGACTCACATCCACAGGAGAAACTCACATAAAATTCTGACATATTTTGTGGAGCTGTATCATGATGCAGCTGAAAGAGGTTTGTTAGGACCCAGCTTGGGGGCACATGAGTACACTGCCTCTGTAGATATCAGGGTAAGTGTCCTGCCCAGGACTGGCAAACATCCAACCATGCTCACCACTCCTCAAATCGCCTATAGATAAGTCCGTGTAGCCTGGACTGGCACAGGTTTAAGTTACAGTGAAAAAATACATTAGATATGTCAAAATGCCTGAAGCTAAACTCAAGGGAATGCTGCCAGAAAGCAGAGCTGTAAGATCACCCAATAAGTGGATGCCTCGAGGCATCACGCAGTAACATCTCTATTGCAACACTGAGTGAACTCCAATTTGAGGCTAGTTAATTGTCCCCATTAAAATGCTGCCCCTGGGATTCAGCATGTGGAGAGCAAGCTGGCACCTCTGCTGAATTGCTTTCAGAAGTTAATACCGACAGATGATGGAGGACATCTGCCAGCAGTGCCACCTTCGTTGCATAATAACACAGTTCCAAATTCCTCACATTCGTCTGCAATCCTTTAACACCACACTTGCTCAATCCCCTTGAAGTCTACAAATATGTGCCAGCATAATTTAGAAAAATATCTGCCTAACATCATCAGAGATAATCTGAATTTACACCAAGACACCCATGATAAGCATCCAGGCTAAAACTACTGGTGTGCCTGGCTCAGGAAGAACATCAGACCTTCAGTGGCACAACTAATTACGACAGGAGAAAGGTCAAATGTGCCCTGTTGTCCAAACACAGCCCTCACATAAACCTGCAGTGCTCCTCTGAAGCCAGAGAAACTGCAACAACCCGAAGTTGGAGGCAGCACAACAATTGCTGGTCTCAGACAGGTTTGCTTAAGTTTAATCAGTCAGACTTGGCCGAGTCTACTGGTGGGTCCAGTTTCAGACTGGTTTGACTAAGTGTAATCAGCCAAACTTGGCTGTTTACCACCCACTTGGAGACCTCAGTGGTGAGCAGATAGGAGGGAGGGCTTGGGGAGCCTCCCAGCACACACCCCCACAGCCCCTTCACTGCCTTTGGACCACAGGCATGCTGGGACACCTTCTGGCAATGACACCTCTGTGTGACTTAAACTTCTCCAGGTCTCTCCTTCTGTGTCTGCAGATGATTACTTTTAACTTGCAATCACGTTCATTGCACTTTGCTGAGGATCTCTTAGAGGAAGAGCCCTGACTTGCCAGCAGTGGATACCACCACCATCAAACCTGCACCACAGGCAGATGCAGAAGGCTCTCCTTGCTCTGCTCAGCATCCTCTCTTCCAACAGCAATCCTCAACCAGCCTCTCACTACCAGAGGTAAATCACTCTTGGGGAAAGAGCAGCTGAACCCTGACAGGCTACCTGAAGCTCCTCTCTCCCTGAAATTCCTAGCACTGCCATGCTTCCCCCGTACCCCAAGCTCCCTAACACCAGCTTACGCTCACCTTCTTCATGCAAGAGTGGGGAGATGTGCTGGATTTCCTCACAGAAGTGAGGAGTTTCTGCCTGAACTCTGAATCCAACTGTAAGAATTAGTTCAACTCTTACTGTCAAAACTACCCGTGACACCAACTTGCCAGTGAAGTTACCTGGTTTCTCCACGGGGCAGGTCCATTTGTTTCTCCACAGGGCAGGTCCATTCATTTTCACATCAAGTCTATTTGTCACCTACATTCCTCTATTCAGAAATCCCCTTTGGAAAAATAAAAACTCAAAAAACCATATTAAAATTGCCACTCATTTGTTTCAGAGTTTGATGAGGTATAAATTGAAATGTCACTTCAGAGGCCCCTGACAAAGCACTTCAGGAAGAAGGGCCCCAGCATTTGTGGCCTTTGCGCCAGCTGCTTTTCCATTTTGGAAAGGGTTTAAGATGGCTGGAATAGCCAGTCTCTTCCCACCAGCCCTGCATTCAAGCCAGCGTCAAAAGTTCATCTGATAATTATGCCATCAAGAGGTGAATAATAGTTTAAATTCCTCAGGCTGGATTGTCTAGCTAGAGGATCCAAGTAAATCCCGCTGACTTATGGCAGAGTTGCTTGTCCACAGGAGGGGGAGAGCAGCACTCCCGGAGTTCAAGACCTCTCCCTCAGAGGTCTGCAAGCACAGATGAGAACCAGAGAGGCAAAAGACAGCCAAAGGAGGCAGGTGCAGGTCCCAGAGCATCCTTACACCATAGTCCGTGCTGGAGGGGAGGATTCACCCATCCTCAGGATGGCCTGGATACAATCTGCAGTGACACGAAGAAATGATACAGCCCTCAATAACGGTGCCAGGAGAGATGCTTGAGCCAAAAGCAGTTCAATACCTTTTTGCATAGCTTCTGGGACTCGGCATGAATGAAGCAGGCAGGTGACTGGCAAAATTTAGGAGCTTGTGCTTGCAGGAAACCCAACTGCAAGTCATATTTTCAAACAGGGAATCTGGGGGAGACCTCCAGAACCCCACAAAAGGTGACTAATTCGGGGTACCTTAGGCCACTGGGCAGGGCTGTGCAAAGCAGCAGGGTTGTTTCCCTGGTCACGAAGCTGATGAGGGCTGACAATGCCAAGGCTGAATGGTCTAACACCCCTTTGGTCCTCAGCTGTGGAAGTGCACTGCTATGGTAGAAGGCAAGATCCCATTTGTTTGCACACTGTCAGAACGATGGGCAGCTCTCTCCTCCTACCCTTTGTGCATCTACACAAAACATTGCCCCTAGACGAGCTGATAACTGGTGTTTTGGAGCACAGGAATTTCCAGGTAAGCTTGCTGCACTAACCCTGGGCACAGACACAACCCTGCACTTCAGAAATGCTCTTGGCTCCAGCTCCTCCCATACACAGCACCTCACTGAGTAACTCACCTTGCTTTGAAATTTAAGTGCAGATAATGGCACTGTGCTTCTGCCATCATCAGGACATTACTTCAGCTCCCACGAGCTTCACACAGTTCTTGTAACAAGTCTGGAGGATGCTAATGTGAAACTGTTCAAGTCAGCAAGACATAGTACTCTGGCTCCACTGAACCCAGCCTGTCCCCCTGCATTCCTCAGTTTGGGGAGAGGGGAGAAGCTCAGATTTTCTTTATACCCCAAGTGAATAGGCAATTCTTTACATTCAAGATCTGTAGAAAAGGGTCCTGCTTCTAATGAAGCTTTGCTACACTTCTCTTTCTGGGCTCCCTTTCAATGTAGAGAGTCACAATCAACCTGAGCTGGCATCTTCCCAGCACTCAGGATTACTGGTGGGATAAATAATGAGCAAGTAGGGATCTGGCCACTGTTGTATCTCCCAACAGTGGGCCTGTTTTGTTCCAGCTAATGCTGCTGCTCTGTTGACTTTCAAGCAGACTGGAGAGAATAAATTGCTGCAGTTTATTCCCATACAGCTGACATTCCCGCCATGCCATCACTCACAAGCAGGGATCTGAACATTAGAAATGTAACCCACCACCCCAGACAGCCTTCAGTCCTCAGAGGGGTGGAGAGGAGACTTCCCACTCCGAGACTCAGCGCTGACTCAAGCTGCTGGCAGCAAGAGCCCCAAAATCAAACTGATGGCTTGGAGGTGAGTAACATTTTAATTTCTAGCATACTAATCATGCTCTCAGGTTACACGAGGGCTTTTCAGGGAGTGGAGAGGAGAGGCTGGGATATGATTTTCGATTTCAGACAGCACCGTTACCCTTTCTGGCACATGGAGCTCTGCTCTTACCTGTAGGCTTGTCAAGGGTGGTCATTTGAGCATCCTGGCAAATAAAGAGCTCCAACCCCATATCATGTTTGCCTCAGTCCTCCTGCCTGCATGAGCATCTCTCATGCTTGCACTCAGGAAACCCACAGAGACTGGTTTCCAAAGCAAGAGAGGACTCCATTGCCAACCAGAGGGCATCCCAGCTCCACAGCACCCGTACAAGGGGTGAAGCTGTGATGAGCTCTGCCCCCTTGAACATCTCACTTCGTTAATGAGGAACTTTGCAAGCAGCCAATCCACCAATACTTCATTTAGCATCTTGGTTCCACAAGACACTCAGCTGAGATGCCAGCAGAAAATTCAAGCCCTGCTGTATTTTGGGGGTTTTTCTATCTAGGAAGTTGCCTCAGCTGCCAAAAAGATGGCAATCTGAGCACCCACTGAGATCACTGCCTAGATATACCCTTGAGCAATTAGCATGACGTCTAGTAGATCAAGAGACCACCAGCAGCTTAGGCTCAGAGCACTGCTGGCTTTCATTAAATAAACTTTTCACTGTAGAAAACCTCTTCAGAAGGGAGGAACAGAGAGAGTATGACCACAAAACCATTCCACCAGTTGTAAACAGAAACAGGTATGTACCAGCATGAATTGCAATACGGGTCGAGAAGAATAAATAAGTCATAACTTGCTTTTCTAATGAAATGGCTTTGAAAACTAAGAGTTTGGTCACTGCACATTTATGGCTAAAAAGCTACAGCTCTGATTTATATTGACACAAGTGCAAGTTAAAATCAGGCCTGGCTTTCTAGGTTGCCTTTGGGTGGAAATGGACATATTTGCTTTAGCGATGCGCTCGGGTCGCTTGACAGGCCTGCAGATTTGTATGACACCAGCTGCTTCCAGATCAAATGCTGTCCACGTAGTTAAAATTAGACTGATCACATTTCCTGGAGGGGTTTGGGCTGTGCAGCCACTGTCAGCCTGTGGGTGGGCTCCCCAACAACAGAGAGTTCACTACTCGGCATACCCCAGGCACACGGTACTTTGTGGAAGCCCAAATGCCATTGCTATTCATTTAAACTGACCTTTTCTCCTTGGATTGAGGTATGGCACATGTCACTGTCATAAGAGGTTGTGAGACCTTGAACAGTCCGGTCCTGATGCTCCCTAGAGACAGAAAATAACCCTTAGACCAGGTGTACGCTTACTTTTCATTCAAGAACCATCTGTGCAAGTTGTTTATGTTTATGCAAGACTTTTGCCAGCTCAATTTTCTATGAAATTGCTTGGGTTTTGTGAAATTATTTCCCTATAAAAAGCTTCCTTTGACTCTACAGTGGAAGCTTAATTTAGGCGACATGAATAATGATGGGTTTGGGAATTGGCACTTTTAAGGGCTTCACAGCCTACGCCTTATTTCTACAAACACCCCTCCAAGCTGGTGTTTAGTGATATTCTGATTATTTGCACTTTTCATGCATGATTTACTCTCTGTGTAAAAGCTCTGAGGCTGGAATAGTTTTTTACTGTTTTACAGTGCAACAGGTAGGTTCCTGTTTAGAGCTTCACGGTGGTCCTGCAGCACGTGCAGTGGGGTGGCAGTGCTCTGAGCACTGCAGGTCTCCCAGACTTGGTTATATGATGCACTCTGGGTCCCATCAGTTTTGGATCATTGTGCCTCTGGTGAAACCAGAGCTGTTGGTGTAGACTCAGACCCTTTTTAGATGTCCACAGCTGCCACAGATTCTCTGGTGAAGATGTCAAAGATGAGGACTGGCCTAGACATAGAACTGAGAGCAAGTACTTAAGAGACCCCAGCTCTGCCCCAGTAGCCCTCCAGCCTCTGCAAGAGCCACACAAGGCCAAAATGAGTGAAAATCCCTTCCTTGTGTTGGCATCAGTACCAACTGCACCTCTCCCTGCTCCCTCACACCACACAGCACTGACACCCTACTCCAGCATTGTTTTAAAATAAGTCACTTGAGGTAACTCCACCACTCAGGTAGCACCAGAAGGAAGACCCCTGCCACAGTGTGAGCAGGAGATGGCCAAAGATCCCTTCCTTTGGATATTCTCCTCCCAGCTCCCAGGCCTGCCCACGCGCAGAGGGAGCCAGTTTCACCCACCTCTGCTGACCATCAGCCAGCCCTGCAGTTCACATGCCCACCACAAACCCCTCGGGGGAACCACACAGCACTGGCATGCTGCTTCAGGGATGGTGCCACTGGTCAGGTCCTCGCACCACCAACACCAGGACCTGGGGTTGTCTCCCCAGCAGCTCAGACAGACGTTCCTCTGCCTGGAGGCGAGTGAGCTAAAAACATCTCCTGGCATGTCAGTGAAACTGGAGCTGAGAGAGCTTTAAATAATGCTCCCCTCAAGCAAACAGTCTCCACGGGGATCCTGGCCTTCTTGTTTAATTGTACAAGTTCAAACTCACCCACTGGCTCCAGCCTGGCACGCTGGAGCAGGGGCAGACCAGGCAGAGCCCTCAGCATGGCTCCGTACGAACGTGAGCAATGCTGGTGGAGCTGAATGATGACAAGATTTTTCAGCCAGAATTCACTGTGGGCACAGATGTGAGGTGACAAAGCACAGCAGTGTTGGCTAGCCTGGAAGATTATGTGCTGCTATTCCTGTACACGGGCTCCCCTGCCTGGGGCACAGGCTGCAAGCAGCTCTCATGGCCCTGGAGATCAGACACAGAGCCAGGGGCAGGGCACAAAACTCACCTCTGTGTTCACTGCAGACTTCTCCATTGCACAGCAAGAGCATGGGCAGCTCAGGGGCCTCACGTGCAGTGGGACAAGAGGGCAGGTGGGCTCAGGAGCTTCAGTTCATCTCTGGATCCACCAACTTTGATCACATCAGAGCTATTTGGTAGAAGCATCAGACCACCAGCCAGGACATGCTGTGGGATAACCACCCAGGGAACACCTGTGTGACAGGAGATGACAGCAGCTATAGCAGGAGCACACTGCTTTGCACAGCACTGGAGAAAAACGTTATGCAGGCTCTGGAAAAGCTACCCCAGAATCCTATTTGCTTCTGAGTAGAGCTTAGTTACTGCTATCAGTCTATACACATCCCATTTCAATGTGTTCCCACCTGAGGATACACCTTCTCTTTACTCCTATTCAAAACTATTTAAATTAGCTGAGTAAAAGCAAGAGGCTCTGAGACAGGAAAGGCTCTTTTTCCCTTTTGGTAATTACTACTGTAGTAATGGCATCCCACGCTACACTGGACACTGTAGTAGTCACAATTCATAAAGTGCTGTTCACATTCCTTCTTCAGGAAAAAGGAGGGACATGTGTAACAGGTCTGGTCTGGGGACAGCAGGGATCAGAACATGCTGCATTCTGGAGAAAGTGCAAATGTGAGAGTAGAGCCACAGAGAGCAGGAGCAGCGAGCCATGGCTGTGGAGTCATGGCTGGGACACAGGATAGCAGAGCCATGAGTCACACACAGCTCCATGCACTGACCACACAATTCCGATCCTGCTGGAATGACGTGTCCATCTCCTTGGAAGATGTGTCCCATGTGAAGTAGGGAGCTGGCTGGACTGCTCCCTCTCTTCTTTGGCCCCGTTAACTGGAACCTCCATATGGCTCACGGGAGTCAGCACTGGGTTCTAGGGTGGAGAGGTTACACCCTGTCATATTTCCTACTTTAAGAAAAAAAAGACTGTGGTTGTCTTATGTATTAAGGCTGAGGTTTTGCTTCGTTATTCACTGCAGGTATCCATGGAGGAATGGGGAAAGCAGTGGAAGGGAGATCTGGAATTTGATTCATCCCCTCCTCATGCACAGCCAGGCTTGTGCGTGCAGCAGGAGCCTCTGGCTCCTGGCACTGCCCAGCTACAGAGCCTTTTGCTCATGGATCTGTACCAGAGCAGCTCAGCACTGTCCCAGTGCATCAGCCCTCCACTCAAGCACCGACAATGCAGAGCTCTTAGGAAGTAGCAATCCATGAGACAGTGAGCCCGTGGGGGTTTCCCCAGAGCCTTCAGGAAATCAGTTTGTCTAACTTTGTTACTATACAGCATCCTCACCACAGAAACAGCTGTTTCCAGGTTCTTGAAATGCCATTCTTTCCACCTCACTAAGCATTTGTCCTTCGGGTCCACGTAAAGGACTCCCAACTTCCACACAACGCAGCCACTGGGATGTGTCTGTGCAACGTGAATGCCAAAGGTACACACAGCACAGGCAGGTGCATCAGGACACCCAGGGGCTCCACAAATCCTATTGCCTTTACTCACATCTGCGTGTACTCTGCAGGTTACAGCCATGGGCACAAGAGTCTTCACACACTCACTCTCCCCAGGATCTGAAGTCTTCATGTGTCAGGCAGTCAGGGCTCAAATCCTTCCACATTCCTGTAACACTCTGGCATGCAAAGAAGTGGGGCAGGGTTGGGGTTTTTTATAGGGAAGAAAGAAGCAAATGACCAGGATCTCTGTTTGACATGAATCTACTTACTTTAACAAGTATGGAGCCTCATGATTTCAAGTGGAAGCTTAGCATCTCTTAAAATAAGCTGTAGATGTCTTTAAATGTCAGTGCTTAAAAAGGAATTCAGCCACTTGGTTTTAGGAACTCCAGTTTGACTCAAGTGTCCAATATCTGCCGGCAGTTCAGCTGTCATCCAAGGGGAGGGAAAGCCAGGATTTTCCAGCCCTGAGAAACAGCTGTACTCACAAGAGGCATGTAATATGAGGGGTAAAATTAATGGAGTCTCAGCCCCAGTTTGTGAGCCATTCCCCACCACTGGATGAAGAGCCCAGCTCCCACAGTGGGTCCTGCAGGGCTGCACGGAGCACACTCCGCTAGGCGTCCCCAGAGCCACGCCAAGAGGGACCTCTGCTCCCCTCCAGGGGCTGGATCAGGGGACCTTTAAGGCAATCCAAAGGTGATTTGAAAGGAGAGATATTGAGGCCCCATCTCTTCACACTGCACTTGGAGTGGGATGTGTACCGTGAGCAATAATCCCCCGAGTATGTGCAGCCCTGCACACTGCCCAAGGACACCAACATCCCACAGGCTTCACCACCACGTGAGCCACACACAGGGTGTGTTTGGAAATGCACACCATCTCAACGGGGACACGTCTTAACTAATTACAAGATTAAGATCTCTACTGTGCTTTTTCCTATATTAAGGCCACTGTTGCCCAAATGCCATTACCTTGAGATTGCTGATGTTCTCTTCCTTGTGACAATCTGCTCTGGACAATGGTCAAACTCATCTTCAACTTAGCAAAAACTTTCAAGCACAGAGCACAGCCCATGCATTTCAGCAGCCGTGCTCTTCATGCTTGAAAGTCTTTGCTAATCCCAGAGGGAGCCTGTCCTTGAAAGACAGTGTATCTCTCTACCCTTCCTGAGCAGCATGTGTGGAAATGCCCACAAGAGTTCCATACACAGTTTTTAAGACACAAATCTAACATCCTACCTGCTTGATGGGAGGCTTTAGGAACCTGATGGACAGAAAATGAGCCTTTGAAATAGAGCACTTTGGTGCTACATGTTCTGAAAATATGCTACAAAAATATGGTCTTTGAAAGGTACTCAATGTCCAGCTGCATTTCTACAATTTAGAAAGACTCCCAGTAACCATCAAATCCAATCAGGATTCTGCAGTTCCTGTAAATACCTTATCAATGGCTAGAATAACCTTTTCCAGCTATTTGCTTATTTTCAACATACCTTAGCTGATGCAAACCTGCCCTTCTCCCCAACTGAAGAGCTGTCATTTTAAGAAGTCATTCCACAATTTGAAACTACCACAAATTTCCCTGCAATCTAACTGGTCACCTCAGGATCTTTGCTGTGTGCAAAGAGAAACAAATAAAACATTTTTTTATCACTTCCCACAGAAGTCTTGTTGTTCACAACCTAGGAGCAACAGAGAAGCCACGTTCAAATCCTGTATTCACGTCAGCAAGTAACTCACAAGTAGAAAGCTCACTACTGAAGTGATGACAATTTCCTCACTTGGCCATATGGCACAGAAGAAATACAGCTCCAGACAGAGCTTCCTCTGACTTTGAGAAAGCCCTGTTCTTTGCAGTCCTATGTTCATATCACTGTTAAGCCATATAGGGTAGTGCCACAAGATATCCAAGTGTCTAGCATACTCTCCCAAAGCTTGAACACCTCTAGGAAAATGAGTAACACCATCAGGGGCAGAATCACAGAATCAACTAGATTGGAAAAGACCTTCAAGATCATCAAGTCCAACCATTTGCCCAGGACTGCCAAGTCCACCACTAAACCGTGTCACTAAATTGAATTGCAAAATGCATCACTTTCACATTGACTGAAGGTTGTTACCCTGTGTATCTATTTGAGCCTGTTTTTTAAGTAAAAGTCATGCTGGTCCATTAATATGATGATACAGCCTGGGTCTGCGTCACTTCTAAGTGTAAATTTTAAAATGTTCTCCCCCCCACACACACACCCTTTACAATACCGTGTATTTCAGATCCAGCAGATGCTCGTTTTGTTCCTAAAACAGATTTAACTGGTTTTCCATGATCTAAACACCTGGCAAAAGAGTTCTAGCAGCTTTAATACTTTCCTAACCCTGTGTTAAATTTGTCCTAGTGTTGCATATAGCATAATTCTGCAGCCATGTCAACTATTCAGGCCATTTTAGAATGTCGTCATTATGGTTTGTGTCAACAGTGTGATCTGTATGTAACTTGTAATCATTCTGGTGTTGGGTTGCAAAGGTCCTTGGACTCTTCATTTGGCCAAGTCTAATTCTGTCCTCTTCACAAAGATCTAGAGTTACACTAAGTAAGGGCTGACATTTACATGAGACATTAGGACTGCTAGAGTGACTCACCAAGGTAAGAACTTGGCTATGGATTTTTTCAAGGGCGTAAGCTGTGCGGTGCCGACATTTCCGCTGAACGGCTGCAGAAGTGTCTGTGCTCAGCAAGGCAGACATGGACAGAGTGGCTTGTCACGTGTGGAGCTCAGCAGGACTCAGGAGCAAGATCTCAGGAGTCTGGAAACAGATAATTAAAGAAGCCTAGAGCAATCACTCGTAACTTAAAGAAAACGAGATATGTCAGAGAGAAAACAGCTCTCTCAGAGTGACCTTCCAGTGTTTTCTTGGAAGCTGAATGACCTCCTCCCACTTTTACTGCTACATTGGACAGCCACATGCACAGCCCCCTATACAAGACAACTTTGCACTTGCTCAGAAGGCCACGGTGCCAATCACATAAAACCATTAGTAGTAGCAGGGCTGATCAGTGTTGCAGACTGAGTCCAAATGCTCTCAGTACATTTACTGTCCCAAATTCACTCTGCCCTGTAAAGCAGCACTTGCCACAACGTTCAGCACACTTGAAAGTCTCCTAGTTTACTAAATATCCTGAGTCCCAGTGTCATTATGTCTCAGTCAAAACCAGACAGTTCAGACTAAAACAGTGACCATTCCAGGGATGAAGCTTGTAAAGCTTTTATCTGTTCCCACAAACTCTTCTTTATCCAAATCCAAAATGAACAGTGAAAGCATCCAACACACTCAAGGGAAGCAAATTGAAATGGAAGGACCACAGAACATGAGGTAACAGAGCATCCAGCATAAACCATGCACGTGAAGGATGAGTTTGTCTACAAACCAGGGTGCTACAAACAACGTGGATTTCATGGATGACTTCTGCTTTTAACAGTAGACATCTACAGCAGCCAAGCACAAAGAGACTTCCAAATGATGGGGTCTCCTCTCAACTGAACTTGTAAGATCTGCTTTGGCAAGAGATTAGCCTAACCTCCCTCGAGCACTGGCAGCTGCAGCATCACATGTACAGCTTCCTGGATTCCCCATGTGAATGCTGGCTGCTTGGCATGTACATGGCACCAGGCCAGTTTCACTTGCAACTTCAACAGGTGTCATCTTTGGCCATGGTCTCTGTCATGGCAGAAGGTCTTAGCAGTAACCATTGCACTGAAGAACTAATTCCACACAACTGAGTAACTGTCTTGAGCACAAATTCATAAGCTACTGCTATTCCTGTTCAGTGCTGAAGTTCAGTGCCTGTTTTATCACAGCTGGAAGCTTTTCAGAAGCTGTTCTTATTCAGTTCAGTGAACCAACCTCTCTCCAAGATCTTGCTTCTCACTCTAGATAAGGTGTGTCCAACCTTCCTGAGCAAGCTTCCTGGAGTATCTCACTGTGCTTTGATCTCAAACCACAGCCTGCCACAGCCCCCTTTCTGAGCACTTCACTCACTCATGCTAAGGGGCACATCTGTGCCTTCTGTTTCTGTGCGTGTCTTGCCTGATTCCAGACTGACCATGCACTTGGAGATAGAGTGGAACAATCAAGAGTGATGGCATCTCTACAGGAGAATCAAGTCTTTTATTGCATAGATTCTCCAATGCAGTTTTGTTGATGTTGTTTCAGTCATATGAGGTGATCTTTCAAGCAGACACACCAGCCCAGGAACTCCTTTCATGGCCTGCACATGTCTGATTTTTCACTGCTCTATTTCTTTGGAGGAAAAACAGAAAAAACACATCAGTCAATTTTACAGGTCCTGAAAACTGGCCATCACCTGACAGACTGCACAGAGGCAATGCAAACAGCATCACAGGCATCCGTGGTGGAGCACAGCCAGGATTGGTTTGCAGCAGGAACCCAGGGCAACTCAATAACATCGGCTTCCCATGCCCTCCTCCCACATCCAAGGGCTCGGGATTATCCAGCAGTCCTTGCATCACAGCACAGCCCTGTTGATGGCCACATGACGTAACCTTGGCCAGGAGCCATCCTTGAACTGCTTGAGAGATACTTGTAACTCCAGAGGAACAGACAGAAATATGAAGGCCGTGGGTGGTGCAAGTACACGTGTAGCTGCTTGGCTGGATCAGGGCCCAGGGCAACACACTGCAGGTCTGGATGGGACACACAGGGACCTGTTCCCATCAGAGATGCCTGATGCCTTACAGCAGCCCATTGTCTCATGTTGCTGCATGCAGTTGTCACATGGCTACACCAACCAAATCCAAGTAGACTGCAAATAATTCTTCACTGTAATCAGTTATGAGTATTTTGAAGAGTGGCACAAAGTAGGAGAGAGAGAGAGAGAGGAGTTCAGATGCTTACACTGTTCTGTTTGATGAGATGGGTGCTTTTGTAGCCTACTGATCCATTCAAGGTAACCACACCCTAGTCTGTTGAGCTGCCTCCATATCTCTGCACCATGCACCTATCTGCATCTCTACAGAAGTGATTCCAAGACAGGATGACAATCAGTTAGAAGACCCCAAATTTGAAGCAACTCTACCAATCATGTTACAAATGCTGTAAGTTACAAGCAATACCATAAGGAAAGGGGAGCATCCAGTATAGGATCCAGACATTAAAGGAACACGTATGTTTGTCTGACCTATAGTACTGTCAGGGTATGGAGAAACAACTGTAACCTGAAGGAGAGACTTTCCACCTGCCAAGCCATGACCACTCACATCTGGTTCCTAGCAGGCTGCAAACACCAAGCAGAACTGCCACAAAGGCAGTGGTTCAACAGGCAAGGGGCCAACAAGGGGACAGTTACAGTGGCCTTAGTAACACTAAACAGCAAACAGCTTTGTAACCATCTGCCAATGCCTTAAGGCACTGTTTGCATGACCACAGGCACATACAGGCACAAACATAGGACTTGGCAGTAGGTGACAACATCAGCTACCAGACAATGTAGGACAAGGCTCTGAATTTGATGCCGCAGGCGCTAAGAGTGGAAGAGGGTGAAGGGCTGGCTGGCTGGGGAACACAAATCCCAGGGCAACCTTTAGCAAGTCAGCAACTTGGGAATATTGCATCACCCCCAACGGATCAGCAGGGGACATACATTGCTGCTCCAGCCAGCAGAAAGTCAATTCAGTTATTCCACACCTTCTCCTTGCTGACAAACCAGGTTCAGCTCCTTCCCCGCAGCTGTAGATCAAGGCAGACATGGGAGCACTGTCTCCACATTTCACACATGCTGCTGTCTCTCAGCCCAGAGCCACATTTTTAATGTTCACTCCAGAAGCAGAGCATATGAAACAGCACTGCTGCTGCTGCATGTTGTTTATCCAGACCGGCATTTTTACAGGTGCAACTGTGCACATGAGAAACAGCAACACTGGGTCCTTAACCAGCAATACTCCACCAAAAAAATATCTCTGGTTGTAGTAAAAGGGAAACAAAGATAAAACCAGTTAATATTCACTAATAAGCTACCAGTAACTACTTTTTTTGTATCAATCCAGTCCTTACATGAGAAGGATCTGGTAGCTGGTTTATGAGTTTTCTTTAGACTCTTCCATCCTAAAGCAGAAAAACCCTAACTCCACCATGAAGCCAGGTTTCATGGGTGATGTGGGTCTTTAAAAAGGTCCATCTCAATAACCTTGGTTAAATGTCTCCATGCTCTGGCGGTGAACTGAGCCTACTCTCAAATACTAAGGATGCCTTTCCCTGGCACACATCCCTTGCTCTCCAACCACCATATGCTCAGTTCACAAAACAGAGCCATCACTGTGTTGTAAGCAAAAGCAGATCATTCTAAACATGCTGATTTATGTTTGTCTCTCCAGGTTTACAGAGTAAATCCAAAGGCTAAGCCTCCTTGCAAGTCTCTCAGCATCCTGGCAGGGCCAGAGGAATGTCACAGTAAGTGCAAATATTGTTGAGCCAAGTATATTCTGCCTCCTAAAGTCTCTGCCTCCATCCTGCCCTGTTTATTTTTCCTTCCACACTAGGAAAAAGTGGAAAGCCACCAGTGTTTCACTGACTATTAATTCCTCAGCCAATGAAGCCCCTAGCAGCCCTTCATTTCACCAGTTAGACCACTTTAATTCAGCCATTATCTATTGACCCTCACAGAGTAGGTTATGCATTTTTAAAATTATTATTTATAGCGTTTTGGACACATTTTACAAGGATCAGCTCAAGCACATCTTCAGCAAGTGACTAAGAGGCAAGAGTCATCATGACTATCAAGATCTGGACCCTAAGCTCTGGAAAAGGGCTTTCTGGCTTGGAACATTCCCTAGCCACAAGTGCTCAGAGAACTGATGGAGCAGGGGACAGGGCTGGAAATGCTCAAAGGGCCACCACACATTTGTCAGCCTATTTCAAAGACTGACTTCAGAACAGAGAGCTGATTTAGAGCACATACTTGATCAAGAGCTGCAGAACTTAGAAACAGACGTCCATCTTACCTCAGGCTGAGAGAGAATGAGCTGATAACTTGGGTTATTTCAGAGAGAAGACATTATAAAACAGACTAGTGCCACAGCAAACCAAACCCAAGCACTCAGCTGCACATTTAGATACAGAACACGTGGTTCAAAAGCTAAATGAGACAGTTATGAGTGCACATCAACACTTCACCATGGAACAGGGACAGCACTTGCACTGCAAGTATTTGATCATCTTAAAGCCCCCTTTCTTGCTTAATCAGAGACCTCACTGTAACCTCTGCATCAGCTGAGCTTTAAAGGAGTCGTCAGGACAGGGTACCAAAGTTCCTGCTCATTTCTCTACCTTCAGCCTCATTGTAGGTACCACACAAGCCAAGAAGAGCTAGTCCTGAGATCAACTAAACCCTGTGGGGATCTCTGTAGAAAGGGACAACTACTGGCAAGTAACACTGACCATAGAGACTCCAAGATGTGGCAATTAATTGGCTTACAGTTATAAGACCAGCAACACTTACTGGTTATCAGCTCCTCTTTCCACTAACTCAGTGTTCTCAGTGCAGGGAGGCATTTCCTCTTGGAGCACTTGAATGGAGACTCTGTACAGGGCATTTATTAAGCTGGTTCATAGATAATACACTCTGGCATCCTCTGTTTCAAAGTAAAGTGCCAGCAACACAGCCAGGTTTCTGCATATGAAAAATTCAAGCTATAAAAATGATTTTTCTTTGCTGTGTAGATGCAGAGTCCCTCAGCGAGCCTGACTGGGTCTGCCTATGGAAGCACACCTCTGTTTACAAAGGTAAAGAGCACATTGTCCCAAAGACATAGCTTGCTTTGCAACTACTAGTAGTAGATTTTAGAGTTTTCTTGCCCCATCAGAAGGTATTTCAAGGCTGGAACACCGGTTCATTTACAATTCAAAAAAGCCAGCATGCTTCATTAGTGATCCTATCAAACTAACATCTTAATTAGTAAACAATCCAGACAGACAGAACCACTTACATGAATTCATCTCATTTATTTCCTACAAAGGAGGCTGAAGTGGAAACCTCTTATGGTAACCTCCCTTATTATGCTGTATCTACTGAAATAGATGTTTTTCTTACATTTGGATCTTTACTTAAATGCATAAGCAAGTTAAAACCTTTTAATGAGCACCGGTCACAACCCACTGCAAATGCATTTGGGATTAAATCAACTATTGTAAGTAAAATAAAAATATGGGCATGACATACTCTGCTTCACTGAAAAGGGGTAGCAGTCTGTAATAACTGCTTCAACAGGGAATACTTATGTCAGCCATTTAACACCAATTTTTCCTCCTGCTCCAGGGTCTACAAAACATCAGAGCTACAAAGGGTCAGTTAGTGGTATTTGAATGTCGTGTTCGTGCTACACCCACCCTACAGGTTCACTGGTACCGAGAGTATGATCAGATAATAGACTCTGCTGATTTCAGAATACTACGAAAAAGTAGGTATTAGTGCATCTGCCTGATGCACAGTAATTTTATTCAGACATGAATAAGGCAGGATCAAGAACTGCTGTAAAAATTACGAGATACAACATGTTCATAGAGGCAGAGTTCAGTTTGCCAGTATCAAACCTGAAGCAAGACTGCTGTGCAGAGCTCATCCTTCCTCTGGCAAGGTGTGAGCAGATCCTGCACAGTGGGAGGACATTGCCATGCTGCTGGTTATTAATGGAAGTGCTGCTGAGCCATAACATCATGTCACTGTATATTATAACTACTGATGAACTCTGGGAAAAAAAATAAAATATAAGCACATCTTAAACAACTTGTCACTCGCAGGCATGAGGTCATTGATCCGGTGGGCCAAACTCACAGCAACCCCAAAGTCCGTGGAGCTCCTTCTATATCACCTCAGTGGAGAAGTGGTTTTGAACCATCAGGTTCCCCAGCCAAACCAGAGCTTCCCCTGTCCCGATGGTATTTCTCTTGATGGACAGAAAGGGAAATGGTCCCTTTTGTAACTGGGGTGGTAGCTGAGGTAGGAAAGGGAATGAGGGCTGAAGGTCTTTCTTCCATTCTGGCATTACAACCATCTAATTTTTTTCTCTCTTCTTTTGAGCAGAGGCTTGTTCATCACCTGTTCCTGGTAAGTACACGGGGCATTTTTTGTTAGACATCTCATGGGTTAGACATCTTAGTTTTTCCCACCTCATTCAAGATAAAACAATAAACTTCAAAGGGAAGGCAGAGGAGAGCATTCAGTGTCAGGCTGACAGCTTTCAAGTCCTTAGTTTTGACACAAGCACTTGAAAGGCCCCAATTTTTTTCACAGCACAATGAAAAAGGTACAGTCCCTTTTACATTCAGTCCAGGAAGAGTACCCTGTATGCTCAGGGAAAACATCAACCATTCTGACCTCTAATCTTTTCTGGGGTTCAGATTTGTGCAAGAGAAGACAGAATTTAGCAAAATTTTTGCCTTCTTTCTTCAAAGTCACAGGAAGAAAGATCCTTCCTTCACCTTTGCTCCTTCTGAATCCCTTGGATACCTCTGCCCTTCAGATCACTTTTTTGCACTTTATTGCTGCCAAGCCCCATCAGTAGGCAGCAGTCCTTCTGCAGGGACCAACTCCTACAAGTTAACATTTGCCTTTTATGGTACAACTGCCCACCTGAATTTGTCATTTCAGAGGAAGTCTGCACCCTGGTTATTACAGAAGCTTTTCCAGAAGACTCTGGAATATTTAAGTGTGTTGCTGAAAATGAATTTGGATCTGCAGCATCCAGTGCACGTCTCTCTGTCTCCCCAGGTAAGTACATGGATTTCTGAGTAAGCAACTAAAGACAAGAGAATCTGCTGCTGCTCAGCATCAGGCAGAGTCACAGATACTTGCCAAGCAGAAGCCAGACCCAAACACTTTTTTAGGCTCAAGAGAAATGCCCCAAAAATGCAGCCTGCTTGGGTACCTCTCAAAGCTGGATGCAGGCTGTCCTGTGTTCCTGCTTTTGGCCCCTCTTCCTCCTGGGTCAAGGATGACAAGGTGGAGATGATGTTCTCTCTCACAGAGGAGTCTCATCCCTAAGCTTCATTTCCCCAGGAACCCCAGCATGGCCCCACACATTGACTGTATCTGTACCTTGTTTATTATAACACAGGACTTGTCTGGCTTGTGCTGAAAGCCATCTCCAAACAGAACAGCACCCTGCATGTAAACCAGAGCTCACCAGCCCACGTGAAAAGTGGGATTTGGCTAATGCAGCTGTGCAGGTTTTGGTCTATGCAGAGCCCAGGCAGGTTGAACTCTCATCTACCAGCACAGATACACCAGTTTCCCTTCCCATTACTGCAGCATGCTGTACTGGTGAACCACCACTGCTTTCTACATGACTTGTGGATAATTCTGCTTCCAGGAGCAAAAGAGCTGGAAAGCTTTGCGGGTGCTGCCCGCAGGCCAGGTGTGCAAGTCACCATGAAGAAACCCACCTTCCCCAGGAACAGCCAGGCAGGAGCCAAGGACCGAGATGCAGCTGGTCTGCCCTCCTACAGCACAGACACCCCAGGGCTCAGCAGACGAGCAGAAGTCACAAACTTTGGCCAGATGAACTCCAAGAGCGAAGTGGAAGGTTTTCATGGAGCTTATGAGAGTTCACCTCAGGGTTCACCTCTACGGTAAGACAAAGAGAAAATCACATCCCTGGGTTAGTTTTACAAAATACTTAGGGGGATGAACTTTCTAGTTACCCAGAAAACCACAACTGCAAAGCTCCCGTGCCCCATACCCTAACAGGGAACACGTGCACACTCAGGAGCCTGAGCTGTTTGCCTACATGACAATGGGAACGTGTAGCATCAGCCCAGCTACTGAACAGCACAGGCTTCATTTAGTGAAGTATGTAACTATCTAAAGGCTCAGGTAAGTGCCTGATAGTATTTTCAGAAGTGCCTATTTGTAAGTAACTTTAAAAGCATCACCTCAAATAATTAGCCTCTAGAAGACCTTTGGATCCACAAGAGAGCATGAG
This sequence comes from Aegotheles bennettii, assembly GCA_013398125.1. Lineage (NCBI taxonomy): Eukaryota > Metazoa > Chordata > Aves > Caprimulgiformes > Aegothelidae > Aegotheles > Aegotheles bennettii. The sequence goes on along the minus strand of VZRW01012209.1, from coordinate 1,231,972 downwards.
GCAAAGATCACAATACCTGGGAAATTTCAAGGTACAATTCTGTCACCACCACCTTCCTCTGTAGCCTCGGCCAAGTGGCATCACCTCATGGTTCTGTTTCCCATTCTGTAAGGTAAGACAGCAATAGAACTGGAGATCCTCTAATCATGGTGCAGATCATGCCTACAAAGCACTGTGTGGAGGAAAAGTACTGCCCCAGGGACCCACTGGACAGAATGAGAACTGTCCCATGCCATAGTAGGGACACTCCTCACACAGCACGTGGAGATTTTCTCCCCAAGAATAGTGTTCCTTCTTAAAACAAGACTGGATCCAACTTCTGCCTCAACTGCAGCTCTCGGGTAGCTTTGTACTTACTGCATTATTAGTTATTTTGTTCAATTGTTCCAGAAAAATAAACCATTTAGAACACACATCCCAGCAATTCCATCCCCGAATTTTGCAGTGCTTCCCAGGTGCTTATAAGCATCACAAAGACCTCAAATGGTGACAGTTAAAAGGTCCAAGCCCAGCACTGCAGAGGAGTTTCCTCAGTCCTGTCTGTGAAGGGCAGAGCTCCGAGGCAGACCTGTGCCCTCTCTCTCCCAGCCACATGGCAGCTCTGCCTTGCAGATCCTGTTACACCGTGTGTAAATGGCTGGCCCTGACGGAGAGCATTCCCTGTGTGACTGATTATTTTTGGATGTACTCAGCCACTTTAACTAAACTGGTTATTTTAACAATTCCAAACATCAGGAGACATCATATACAGGAAACATCATATTTCAGTACAGATTTCTCCATGCACGGGAATATTTTTGATAAATCACTAATTAAAAATGGGTTTGCTTCAATAACCCACAGATCACCAAGAGAAGGTTCCCAGTTCAGCTTCAAGCCCTTCCATGAAATCCAGGCTTGCTCCAGGGAAATCAGCTGGGACCCTAAACAGACCCCATTGCTTGGGAGTACCTAATGCAGACCAACATTTAATTGCTTGTAGTCTTTACCTGATTATTGTTTTAATCAAGGGCAGACTGTAAATTGCCAAGCAAAAATGAAAGTCCTTTATAAAACCTCTGGCATAATTACCTCTTGGAAGGAATGGGGACAATAAGAGACATTTGCTAGCTGTCCTTTTGGAACAGGACTACTTTTCCCATCCTCTCCAGGTTTCTCAAAGGCAGCAGGAAGCCTGGATTTTGGCATTTCTAACGAGCAACCTGTGGTTGTGTTTTTATCTGTATAGTTCCCGTTAGTCTGACACACAGTACCCAATGTCCTGCAGGAAGGGATGGAACAGACCACCAAAATCAGCTATGTAACAGCTTTTAACAATTTGGGTTATATAAAATATTAACAAGTGTACAGAGCTGCAGAAAGCTTTCAGTTGACGGCAATACTGAACCAGATTTTGGAAGGCATTTGCACATCTCAAGATACAGAGAGAAAACTATTACATTTCTAGATACAGCCATCAAGGAGCATTTAAATGTCTTTAAAGCCCACAGTCCTACTGCCACTGCTTTGAAACATCACTATGAATGGGACTCAACATTCTAAATGTTGCTGTTACCTCAAACTAATCAATCATCCCTAATGATGAGCTGTACAATGACTGTCCTGTTAGACAGATTCAGCCAGGTAACTCATGTAGTGTCTGTGGTTGCAACTGTATTACCGAAACCAAAAAGAAATCCCAACAAAGACAACGATGACAGGACCAAGCTATTACTGGCTATAACTATAAAATTAATTAAGTCCTTGTACTTGTGCTTCTCCAAATTATTGCTTAGCAACAGCCACTCTACAAAAGCTAGAAAATGCCATTCTAGAAGGCTGCCACTACCAGCTACTCCCTTCTAAGCCTTTTACATCTACAGCTCACAGCGTCCTCCCCAGCAGAAGAACAAAACCTATACTAACGATTCACTTTATTGAAGGAACTTAATGCAAGAAAAAAACGAGGCTTCAGACTCTAAGTTTAGTGCTAGGTGCACTTTTAGGTAGCTTTTAACATTTCTTAATAAATAAGCAAAAAAATTGTAACCTTTTCTAGCCATTTGTTGCTGCATGGCTCGAGCAAGGAGAACTCGATCAGCCACAACGTGTCACCATTCACAGAAAGTGCACTGCAGCAGCACAGAGGAGCTGGTCTCCAACACCTCGCCGTGCTATTGAGTTACCCCAGCACAGGCAATGAGATTTATTCCTCTGCCCGTAACACTTTAGCCTTCTAGTTCTTTAAAACTTTTTCCTACCTGCTGGATCTGCTGTTTTTCCCTTCCTTCTCTTTCACACAACTCGTCCCAGTCGCACCCAGCCATAGAAGTGCACGAAGCTGTCCTTAAATCGATGCCTCGCAGCCAACTTGTGAAACAAGCACATTGCACCCTCACACAGCCGACGGGGAGCCCGGGAGCCTGTCTGACCTTCAACATGCCCACAGCTTCCCACGGGGCAAACGATCATTTATTTATTTTTTAAAAAACCCAACTCTGTGCAAAATACAGATTTTTTTACTACTTTTTAACTTAAAAAGCAACTAACCTCCCCACCAACCAGGGACACGCTTCCTCCCTTCATCACTTCCATCGGGAGGAATTTAAATAAATTAGCACTCAATTAACACCTGCTCTGTAGAATTAGCTCGCAAAGGGTGGGCTGATGTTTAGACACAAACACGAAATGTGGATTAACCCTTGAAGGTCGCTGGAGGGGAGAGAGGAGGCAACTGAGGGACCACAGGCAGCTGAGATGCAGCACTGGGGGGTTGGGGATTTTAAAAAACCCTGTGCAGGGCAGGCAAGAATTGCCAGAGCATAATTAAGATACTTAAAACATGATAATATTAATTAAAGATGTAATTAAGCATTGTAGCCTTCGATCAAAGGGACACAAATCACCTATCTGGCAGCGGCATCTGTTGCCGTTCTGGTGGAAGCTTCTTTTAATCCGAATTATTATCAAATAATATTTTACTACCGAGTTAGATTTTGTGTTACTCAGTTTAGGACCTTTCAGACACCCATCCGATCATTTCCCTGCCACGAGCAAACCCTTTGCTTTCGATTCAGCTCCGTACTAGAGCGAAGCAGCACCGGGGGGGGGATGCGGGGGGCCCCGGCTGTGCTACTCCAGAGTTATCCAAATAACATTTACGTCTGGCTTGCAAGTATCTGTCGCTTTTAAAGTACCCACCTTTAAAAACAGTAGCCGAGTTTTATCGCTACGGGGGCAATCAGCTACAGCCATTATTATTAGTAATTTAAAAAATTAGTAAATTTAAAAAAAAAAGGAATTTTACTGAGATAACGAAGTGGGATTTAGGGACGTTTAAGTGTCCTTCCTCACTGTCCCTAACCGCTGCCCTGGGCAAAAAACCACCGCTTTTCTCTTCAAGAGCTGCGGGCTTGTGCAATTCTTCCCCTTCTCCTGCTGAACACGGGGATAGAACCCCGGGAGGATGGGGATAGAACCCCGGGTAGGGATGGAGCCCCGGGAGGATGGGGATGGAGCCCCGGGGGAGTGGGTGGGGATGGAGATGGAGATGGAGCCGGTCGAAGCAGCGCAGCCCCGGCCGGGTCCACTCCGCTCCGCTCGCCCGGTGCCGGTCCCAGCGCTGCCGGGCAGGTGATTCCCTGAGCAGGGGCACCTGCCCCAACCCCAGCTCCTGCCCTTAAGCGAGGTGTCCCCGCCACGCCGGGACTCTTATTCTGACGCGGAGCGGGCAGGGGCCAGGCAGGGCCGCCGTGTCAGCTGCTGGCACCACATTAAAGCTGCCGGTCTTATAACGCACCGCAGAGGGCTACCATGCCAGTTCGGGTCAGTGAGTGACAATCCCTCCCCAAAATACCGCTTAGAGCCCAGGTGACAACTTCCACGCTGTAGGTAAGGAGCTGGGGTTGGGTGGGTTTTATTCCACGAAGCCGGGGAGGGAACTGGCGTGAGAACCCGCTGGGGGATGCTGGGATGAAGATGCACCTGGCGGTGTCACAGGTACCGCGGGAGGCAACAAAGGGGGGATTAAAACAGGAATTGTTTTCTTAGAAAGGAAAGTGTCTCTATTATTACGTATTGGCTTTGTCTTGTGAGGGCAAAAGTCTCTGTAGGTGTTTTTTTCCCACCCGAATCGAGGTGGGATGATCCCAGGGAAATGTAACTTCTGCTGTGACAAGCGACTCTGTGCATCCTATCTTGGAGTGCAGCATCCCAGAAAATAGAGTAAATGCGGTTTCTGTGCAGAGCCTGTAGATAAAATGAATGAATCTGTGCTCAAGCAGTGATGGGAAAATGGTATAAAAACAAGATTCAACGAGTTTTCTGCACCAGTGAATGAGAACACTGCAGGCACGCTCCGAAAATCTGAGCCAGCTTCAGATTCCAAGAGAATGACAAGGGGAGATCTGGCGATTTTTTTACTAGAAAACATTTGTTTGCTTACAGTTAATTTACGACTAATATTGAGAATTACCTTTAGGAAAGGAAAGCTTTGACTTTTTAAAACGAGAGCGATATCTTCAGTCGATCTCCCCCTAGGGGAATTTATGACCTGGTTGAGCCCCGGTGAGGAACACAATACACAGGGTATAAATAGCACTGAAACAGCTGATTGCAGCAGGGCAAGATTACCATTTTTTCCAGCACATGTAACTCTATGGATTTATATTCTCATTTTTCATCAGTAGCTTTATGTTTATTTTGGGGGGTTATTTATTTATCCCAGAGCTGAATTGGTTTGTCAGTTTTACCACACTTTGCTCTAATTAAACTTTCCTCTTTAGTAAGTTATGGCAAGCCCACGTTTAGATATTAAGTTGGATATTTAGATATCAAGAGGACCTGCAAAATGAACCAGGACCTCTGAGCAGCTTGGCTTGTCCTGCTTTATCCTGCAGCTGTGTCACTGGGGCAATTCTTAGCCCTAACAGCAAACCTTGGGAAATCACTTTGAATGGAGAACAGCCCTTGGCATTCCAATCCCAAATCTCAACTGGATATAAAAAATTCTGAATTAAAAAAAGAAAAACATTAGAGAAGAAATGGGGATACTAGGTTTCAAAGGTTTAGTTTTAGGCTTAAAAGAAAGTGCAACCTGTTTCATGCTTCCCTATGGTGTAAGGAATTCCTCGGCACAAATGGCCAATTCTCCAATAGTGCATTTAGCATTTTAACACAGCACAAAACTGCAGGACCCAGACATCCTGAGTTAAGATGATATGTGGCAAATTAAAATGATATGTGGCAAATTAAAATGATATGTGGCTCAGCAGTGGTACCTACAGTTTTCTGTAAACCCAGGCAGGTGGTGGGGTCGTCTCAATAAACCAATTGCTATTTCTTTCAGAATTTACTGGGCTCTTGCAGATAAGATACCATGGTGAGCACTGCACCTGAATCAGACAGAGTGTGTGACTTGTTATTGTAATCCAAAATGTTCACAGAGTCCTAGAATAGCTCAAATCAATACTAAATCTCTTTATTTTAAGCTCAAGCTTTAGTTGTCAGTTGCCTGAACTTCATACTCTTCGGATTGCTAACGACTGCTCACTGCAGTGTTTTTGTGATTCAAATGGTGATGTACAATTTATTCTATCTGTATTGTCTTCCTTAAGGGAAAATCCACACCAAGAAAGCCTCTATTCTGCCAGGCAAGGGTTCCATTCTGTCCAGGAGCCCAGCCAAGAAAGCTTTCGTGGTCTACCACCTAGCTTTTACCAGCCACCTCTCCAAAGCCAGTTATCACCAACCAAAGCGCAGGACAGCCGTGAAACCTCTCCTATGAGTGTCCCTAACCTCCCATCCGTTTCCTCTATGTGCCAACCAACCATGTTTAACTACGAACGTCCAAAACACTTTATCCAGTCTAAGAATGTGTGTCAAGGGCAACAGCAGCCTCCGGGACCCGCAGCCTCTACAGAGTCAAGCGGAGAAATCAAACAGTCCTCCATCCTAATCCAGCCTCGTAACCCGAGCGGGCAGAAATTCTCCTCCTCGTCATCGCTGAGCTCTTCAATCACGCTCTCCTCACCTTCCTGTAGTGCCCCCAAGGAATCCACATACCCTGTCACACCTGCATCTGCACAGTCTCCTGCTAGCTCATCATCCGGGCAACGGCTTGTATCCATGCCTAACCAAACCCCTGCAGCATTTCTGTGCTCAGTGCTACCCTCGCAGCCCGACTATAACAGCCAAACTCCTTCTCCTGTGGAACCTCAGTAAGTATCTACAGGCTTCTAACCACCCCTTGCTTTCCTCTGGTCTGGCCTCTCCCGTGCACTGACCATCCCAAACCCACCTGTCTGGTGAAACTCCAGCTTGGCCAAAGCCAATGGTGCAACTCCCATTGGCTTCTGATGTTCGAGGCAGGACCCTGCATGAATCGGGTTAGGAGGCTGAGTGCTTGCCCTTGGTGTCTGTGTGAGAGATGGGTACCCACCAGGAATTAAGCTGCACAGAAGTCACGTCACAGGCTGCTGGGAAGTTTTCCTGGGTCAGTTTGAACAGTATAGTTTGATCTTATGAAAATCACTTATTTAAGGTTATCCAGCAGAAGATGGACACCCATCTCAAATGGATTTCTCTCAGCAAATGTGGCTTATGAATGGGGGGCAGGGGAGGAGAGCAGTAGTATTTCCCACACATAAACAACTTCAAGATTCCTACAATGCAGTTTTCATTACTCATACGTGCTAACAGAAAGGCAGCCACTCGAAAATTTTACCCCTTCAGACCAAAGACTGAATTCTTTCCTGAATATGTATTATATCATCTTGCCTTTGGGCTGCAATCCAAATATCTCCCAAGGTCAGTGAGATTTCAAAGGGAGCTGGGTCTTGCCTTCTCACCAACTTGTACTCCTGCCAGTATCAGCTGGAAGTCCTGGGGAAAGTCAGTGCAGAACGTGCACAGGACCATCAGCTGAGGATATCAGAAAGGTAGTAGGGGCAGGGGGGTCCTGCTGGCTTGGATATAAATTCAGGTTTAAGCATCAGTTCATATTCAGGAAATCTGAATGTTTCTAGGGGTTTTTTTTGAATCACAGCACTGTGGGAAGTGGAAAGGTAAAATGGAGTGGGCTAGCTGGGGCACTGAGGGGTGCTTCTTAAATGTACTGCAGGAGTGTGGAGGTTTAGGTACACACCTGGAGTAACTGCAGGGGTTTGTCCACGTGCTGTGGGATTGTTTGTTTTCATAGCAAAGGGCTCTGGTGTCTCCCTCTGCTTTTTATATGAGCTGCTCTTAAATGAAACATCCTGTGAGCTGAGGAATTACTTTACTAATCGTGCTACAAATGGGCAAACAGAGACATGAGACATATTAATCTGTTGGGCAAAATACGAAAGTTTTTAAGTTATCACTTGGGCAAGTCATTAAGTCCAAGCAGTGCTGGGAATATGTGCCAGAATTATAACCCTTCTACCCTATTCTAATCAGGAAAACAAATTCCCAAGCGACAGGAGAAAGAGGATTTTGAATAGAAATAATTGCTGAAGGCAATTGCAGAATACGAGGCCCCGCTGCATGGAAGGAACCAGGTTAGATCCTGTCAGCACAGTGCTGTGACCTCCAGCAGACCTTCACAACCTGTCCTGAGGGATACTCCTCTTTTCCTAGCACCTTTCAGAATCAACTCTACTACCTAACTCCAGGGCTTGATTGTGTCTCTTGGCTATGGATTACAGGATCAGGCTATATGGGGAGTTGCAGCAAGGGTTTCTAAAGACCCAGCCTAGCTTGACTATTGAACAACTGGACAGAAATGAAGTAACTTTCTGGGAACAAGAAGAGGGGAACAACTAATGAGCTATTTGTTCATACCTAATCAACTACTTTGTGACCTTGCTGTGGCTTTGCAGCACCCAGGTCCTTTCTCACAATTGAAATTGTACAGGAATACAGATTTTGAAGGAGAACTTGCTCCTGGACTGACTCACGTTGCTCAGTGGAGATAGTGGCTCTCTCTAAACACTGCCAGCCTCACTGCACACACAGGAGCCAGGGCAGGGGCCACTGCAGAACACAGGGATGCTGCACAGCCACACACAGCAAACTGCTGCAAGTGCTGTGGGAGGACACTCAAGAACTGGGCTAGAACACAGTGCTTCCCCTTAAGTTTGTGATTCTTAGCTATGCCACCTAGCCTATCTATCTCCCAAAGGTTTTACAGGTTCATTTGGACCACAGTCTCCAGGTAGAAGGTTCACCCTTTTGTGTGTATTCTATGAAGCTGTAGCAAACAGTCGAGCAGGCCTACAGGAATAACTTTGTTCTCTCTTCCTGCATGAGTAGTTACTCACAACCAATGTATAACAAACAAGCTAGCATCAACTCTATGCAGAAGACATCAGACCAAGAAATACAAGGAACAAAAGAGGCTCTCATTCAGGACTTGGAAAAGAAACTCCGATGCAAAGACAACCTTCTCCAGAATGGCAACCAGGTAAGGGAAACCTGCTGATTAAAGAACCACTTTGCTCAGGTTCTCAGTAGCTCAAGCAGGGATGCAGAGACTAGGTCTAGTGCCCCAGGGGCTGGAGCCTCCAAATTGAGCTGAAAGCAGAAGGAAGTGCAGGAGCAACACTGCCCAAACATCTTTACTCAGAACCTCAACAGATCCCAGCAAGAGTTCTTTAGCCATTTATGACCAGAATATTCTTTCAGCATGAGGTGGCTGAATTTTTCCATTAGAAATGTAAAAAACCATCTCTTCAAACAGCAACTTCAATTTTAATCATGGCTCAGGGCTGGTGTGGTTCTGAATGATTTACATCCAACCTCCTAGTTTCCCAACAGTTATTTTTGCTATTAGAGTGCAAATAGCTGTTCTAGTGGGCCAGGTTCAGCTCAGCCCTGAGAAGGCCCTTCCCAGTAGAGGAGCAGCACATGGCTAGTGCATGATGAAAGCTGGCCTGGATGTGTGGCAAGAGAGATGGTTGCTGTAAGTCTGTCTGTAGGCATCTCCTGTGACTTCAGTAAGGGATGTGTTGACTTCTGAAACCCATCTGATGCAGCTAGATGGCTTTGAGCTGTTACTGCCTTTCCCTCTTACCCTACCCTCTTGGCCAGCACACACCATTCAAGCTGTCTTTGAATTTGTCCAGGCAATTAATTAGGCTAGAGTTGGGAGAAAGGTACATGTTTAGAGCCTGAACTCTTTGCTGGGATCCTGCTGACAGTTAGAAACCCAAGGAGAATCCCTTAGTTCTCCAGACATGATTGCACCTTGGCTTTCAACACTGGAATTAATAAACCACTCAAAATCATTAGAAATTTGGAGAAGTACCAATATTTGAAAGCTCACTCTAGAGACCATCACCACCTCTTGGAATTCTTTTTATACCAACAACAAATCAAAGAAATTACATGAGCTTTTATCATCGACTCTGTCTCCTATGAGAAGGTCTCTCAGTCTCAGTGCCTACTTATTTATTCTGCAGAAGGACAAAATCTAATCCCCTTTACCAAGAAATCCAAACCTGGGAGAAAAATTTGCTTACCAGTAGGGAAGCACATTACAGCAAGCAGGTCTTTAATGTGGGAAACTTCCTGCTGGCTGGAGGCAGAGTGGTTAAAGCCCACTGTTCATAGTTTCCATCTTCCTTCCCCTGAAAAAGAAAGAAGGTTTTCCATTACCATCAGTGGGAACAGGTTTGTGTCATATGTATCATTTTAAATATTGAAGGAAAAAAAGTATATTAGGTTATATCTGACTAAATGTGTCCCTAACAGGAATGTGCTATCTGCTGTAAGAAAGCTTGCCATTGCAAGCCAGCTTTTCTTCCCATAGGAAGCCAGGCTAAAAATAAGGTTTATGCAATCACCATTCTGTGTCCTCCTTCTCTTGTCCTCCAACAATGCCTGAACCAACCAGTCAACCTCAGCCACACTTGATATAGCCGTAGCAACCTCAGGGATATTGAGCTCTCACAGGTTTTGCAAAAGGCCTCTCTCATTCTCTTCTAAAGAAAAGTCCTACAAGCTTCCCCAAGCCCTTATCTACCCAGGAGTAGCCACATACATGTCCTGTACAGAATGAATATTCTGTCAGAGCTCGTCCTTAAGTCGCAAAATCCAAGCCCACAGTAAACTTTGTGGGAAGTGAAGTGTCAGGTGTTCTGGTGCTCAGGGGACTAATGTACTCAATCTTTTCTAAAGTAACTCAACTGACAGGACTTGAATTGTGCTCATATTTATCTCCGTGTGCTGCATCCATGTTGTAGGAACTTACTGTTACATGACTGAAACAGATTTTTGCTTCCTCTCAGGACAGCACACAGCATTTTGCAAGGTGGCTGTTGCCCTGGCATACTCTTCCCCCGTGTTCTCAGGGGTAGTGGTGCTCCTCTCTGCTGTGTCTGCTTCTGGAGTGGCTCTTGCTTTTTTTTTTGAGCAGGGGACGCTAGCATCCATCATGCCTCTAGCTCCTGAAGTAAATCCACAGCTGAATGACTTGGGAAGTTTCCCTGGCGCTAACAGAAAAGTACCCTGGGACTTACTCTGGCTTCTGAGATAATGCCATCAGTTACCCATAAATAATCCCAGTGGAGAAAGAGGAGGAGTGGAAGGCCACAGATGGCATTAGAGAGGCTTTGATGAACAGGCAGTTTAATCTTTTATGCATTTCATTGCTGTATATATTGAGGCTGACCTCAGTAGGCATCACAGACTGCAAACCCTCTGGGACAGACACGGTGTTTCTATTCAGCCACTGCTTTCATTGACAACACCCTGAACTTGTGGCATATTCATGTGCTCTTACAAGCTGATCTGAAATAGTGAACGAGCTTCTGACTCGAATTCCTCTCCGCTCTGCTTTCAGAGATTAACTTATGAAGAAAGAATGGCTCGCAGGCTGCTGGGACCAGTAAATGCTGCCTCTGTGTTGGAACCACAAAGCGAAGACAACGTGCAGAATGCACAGGTAAGCAGGGACCTGGCAATGATATCCTGGTGATTGTGCTGTGACCTGCTTGTACCTGATAAGGTGGAGAGATGGGGTTTATTTTGTACCAGGGCAGGGAAGGGGACAGCTCTCTCTGGCAAAGCTCTGTCTAGTAGGGATTTGGGGTTTTTTGGAGGTTGGTGGCAGAGGGGGGGAATTTAAACACCATCCCCTTGCTGGGCCTGATCTGTAGGAATGACCTCTCCAGGGAGGAATTACAACAGCTGCTGCACAGCACGTTACACCCTGCCTGTGACAGGCAGGGAGCAGCACAGCGAGGGATGCAGGTACCCACCCTCTGACAGCCTGAGCCCAGACTTGGCCAGGACAGCAAGATTTACACCTGTCACTGTTTGGAATAAGTGACATTGACTGCAAGAGGTTAGGGCTTTGGGGTGGGATGGGCTGGGTTTCAGCCCTTCCAGAGCCTTGCAATCATTAAGAGAAGGCAAAGCAGTTATTTTAGTAGCCCACATGCTGATAGGCAGGAATCTATTACTACTGGCATTTTCAAAAGCATTTTAGTTGGAGACTTGCATCATTCATTGGTTATTCAGGACAGTTAAAAGCTCTGTTTGGCACTTCTGTGATCACAGTTAGTGGAAATGTCTGTGATGTGGCACTGGGTACCTGTACATCCCTCCTGTGGCATGCACACAGAGAGTCAGCAGGCTGGCACACACCTTCCAAAGTGCAGTTAGCAAAACTCTTTGATGCAAGAGACACTTAAGATCACAGCAAGGGAGGAACACACAATTTGAGCTTTTTCTCCCCAACAACCACCTGACAACAGCAGGCAAGAAGGGAACATTACAGATGTCAGAGAGCAAGGGAAGCCTCATCTTTTGCAGAGAACAAGGAAACATTCAGTCAAAACAGGATGACTGACAGCTTTTCAGTGTGTGTGAAACACTGCATAAAAAGGAGCATTGAAAGGAGAGGCTGGCTTATATTTGGGAGATCTTATTGCCATTGTTCAGTCTTATTTTAAAATATTGTAGTAACTGATTCATTCAATCTCAAACTTTATAGACAGTCTGCATAATAGAGTGTTAGAATTACCAGCAACTTCATCACTACCACATCATTTCACAAGACAAGTAATAACTGTACAGAACTTGTGTAAGTGAGCAGATACAAGCAATTGCCTTTGGACTCAGCATTGAGCTCAGTCCAGCAAAACCCTCATTCATGTAATGCTTCCCCTGAACTGACGACTGCTTCCCTACTGGAAGTTTAAATCCAGGCTTAAATGTTCCACAGGACTGGGCTACAGAACCAAGCATCATAATGGCTCAATGCAAACACCCCAGAAATTTCCATGCAGCATTTCCTCAATCTGACTCCATTGCTAAAATGAGTCACTGGTAATAAACTCCGCTTGCATTTTCCAAACATCCAAGTGCCTAGCAGGAATCAATCCTGGGTACTTTAGCAGATTTACTCATGTGATTGTGGAGTTGTCACTGAGCTTAGTTGGTGCTGTGATCTAGAAAGAAAACTATTTTCCAGCTCAGCATGTGTCCATTGCTATTGGTACCATATTTAAGTGGGCACAATACAGTGTTCTTGCCAGCGATTCCACTTCTATTCCTGCTATAGGGAAGGACACTCCGTACTTAGCTCTCATTTTAGATACTGCCAGTAGTACTACTCCCCTCTAACAAAGGTTATTGGCTGGCCAGAAGCCTTGTGTGCCAAACAAAACTGCTGCACCTATCACCTGTGCAGAGAGATGAGAAGTTGTCCCATTCTATTAATAGCACTTGTTACTGTCGTGATGAAGCCTAGGGTGAAAGCAGTGCGTTAGCTCCTGATGCAAGATTCTTTACCTCTTGTCCCAGTGACTTCTGAAATATTCAGTGTGCTTTTAAGCAGCAGTCAGTATGCTCACTTTGAATGGCTTCTTGTTCAGTTTATAGGTAAAATAAAAAAAGTTAACTCACCTCTCCTCTTCCTCTCTCCAAGCACCAGAATGCCGAAAACATCAGGCTGCAGGTTCCTACAATACATGTAAGGTAATGCATAAACTTGTGCTGTGCTACTCTTCAAGACCTTCCTTCAAACATTTCTAGACTACGTTAGTTTTACTTCATTACTTATTACTTTTTTAAAGTAGTAATTACTAAATCCATTCACTTCCTTTCAACTAAAATGCTGCTGTTAGTGGATGGTTGATGATGCCTATGATCTTAACCAAGCCAATCCTAAGCATAACACTGAAGTTTTAAAGACCCCGTGTACCTAGGGCAAATGTGCTTTGTATTCTGGAAGATATATCTTGAGTTAAAGCAAGGTCCAGCAACGTAAATGATGAAGCACAGCCTACACTGCTCTTGTAAATTCTTTTGGACATCAGGGCAAAGATGAAGGCTTCATATGTTATGCTTCTGCATTGAATTTAACAACTTGAACAAGACAAGTGGTTGATCAAAACCTGTACGTGACAGCTGAAAAACAAACCAGACCTGTAGTGTTGGATTCCTAAACGTGTTGAGGGACTCCAGCCATAATCAGTGCTTCAATGCCATTCATGCTATGGTAACTTTTACACAACTAATTGTTTCTGTCCACCTTTTAGGAGCAGACCATCCTCGAGAGCAGATGAACGTGGACATGACTCAATCCAGGAAAAGTTTTTCCAGCCACGTTTCACACAAGTGCCTGAAGACGTCGTTATTGAGGAGGGGAGATTCTGCAGGCTCGACTTCAAAGTAATGCCAGCCTTTCCCTCTCAGTCCCATGAGCTCTGTGGGGTGTGTGGCACGACCAGAAGTCTCTGAGCTGCAGTGTCTTTGCACTTTGATAAGCCAGAGCACTAATGGCAGATGGGGCAGGGTCTTTCCAGGCAATGTAAACCAAGAAGTAGGAGATGGCTAATTGTGTCAGCATTTTCTCTTGGAATTGTAAATGGGATTAGCTGCACAAGAACATGGTTAAAGCTAAATAGTGGTAAATATGGACCACCACAGAACACCCTCTAGATCTCACTGGGAAGAATGAATATTAAGGCCCTGCTGAAAGGAGGCATTCTGGGAGGTGACCTTGTGCTTTGCACTGAGACTCCAATGACTTCTGTGGACACACATTCAGCAAGGCCAGTTCAGGACTAGCCTGCCTTTAATGGGTCCTCTCTGAGGTAACTGTGCCCTTGCTAGAACAGACAGTCCAGCAAGGAAATGCCATAACCACAAACAAACGGAACACCAGAATGGCCTGAAGCTGCACAGCAACTGTACCAGCCCACATGTAAGGAAGAACCTAGGTGTCCTGCACACACAACTTTGCTGCAAAGGCTGTTAGCTGATTGTGGTTTGGCTTGTTTTTTTCTAATTGCTTTCAATCCATTTTTCTTAAGTAAATTCTTGCCAGACTGGCACGACCTTCAGCCATTTTGCTGCAAATTGCTTAACTTCTGAATGTCATGGAAAGCATGGAGCTTGTCTGCAGGACAGTTTACTTACATACACTATCAAACCAGTATGGATGCTGGCACTGCTTACAGTGCTAGCTGTGGGATTGAAAGGGTGAGATCCCCCACTCCATGAACCCCCACTGAATATCTTTGGCCTAATCCAAACTACCTCACAGGATGGGAACAACAGGGGTTTGCAGAAACAGCACCTACTGTCCTGTAGCTAAGGCTCATCTCTCCACATCATTTCATGAGCTTTCCTCCCTGTGCAGTAGGATCATGATCTGATCATCTATTGTCATCAAATTCCCTATAGCATTGAAGGACTTTTATTATGTTAAAGCTCTTTGACTCTTCACTGCTTTCCTCTCCTTCACAGGTTAGTGGGCTGCCGACTCCAGATGTGATGTGGTATCTGAATGGAAGGATGGTTCATCAAGATCAGTTCCATAAAATGATAGTGTCAGAAAAGGGATTCCACTCATTTATTTTTGAGACAGTCAAAGCATCTGATGCAGGGACGTATGAATGTGTGGCTGTCAACCGCGCAGGAGAAGCATCTTTTGCAGTAAAAGTGGAAGTAATTGGTAAGAGAGAGCACTGATAATTACCTGGCCATGCGTGGAAAATCTCAGTAATCCAATGCCTTCCTCTGTGTAGGACATAGAACAATTAAGAAGCAGAGGCAGATATGCAGATATTCAGACTCAAACTATAGCAAGCACTTTACCTTTTCTCCAAAACTATTTTAATACATATATCTGGGATGCCATATTTCTTCAAAGCACTTCTAGCGGGATATTTAGATGTAGTGGGATGTCCAGAATTTGGAAGTTATTAAACTGCCAGAATTGATAATAGATGTTGATAGACTCTCCTCCTAAAGTGGATTGTGTCTACTGCACCCTTATGCTCATGGAAATTGCCTGGAGGCTAAGGAGTTGCAGTAAGGAACATGTGACCTCCTGAATTCAGCATTCTGAAATCTTAAAAAACCAAGCCTGATATCAGTGTTCAATACTTACAGTAACTCCTTCTTATCTTTACTCTTTTAATTTAGCAAAAGAACATCACACACCTCCAACTTTCATCTTCAAGCCACAGAGCAAGAAGGTTTTTGAAGGAGACACAGCTAGACTCGAATGCCAGATCTCTGCGATCCCCACGCCCCGGATTTACTGGAAAAGAAACAACGAAATGGTACAATATAATACAGACCGAATAAGGTATCCTATTAATGAGTTGACCATTAGTACGTTAGAAAACAATAACCAGTATTTGTTAAGTCAGATTTGAATTGGCTGGTTTCTAAAAGCATGGAGCTGGGCAGCTACATCTGCCCCTCGTTTGTGACACAGGGTGAACAGCCCCATGTGCTGGACAGGCACAGTGCTGGGAGTCATGAGGGCACAGAAAGAAAACTCTGTGACTAGGTGCCACTCTGAATTCTAGCAGCAGCTACAAGGGCCACGGAGAAGCACACTTTAGGATTGAAACGTGCAACATATTCACCATGCCATGGGGCTACAGAAGGGCCTTGATGCCACCTGAATGATATCATGATGGGAATTACTGGTGGCTCACAGCACAAAAGTTTATGTCTAAATAGTTTGCAGTGCCCTGCAGGAATTGTTTTAGGGCTTTCTCAGCTCCTCAGCCTGTAAACTGACTCTGATTTCTGTAAACTGACTCTGTCTTCTCCTTCCCCCTTCAAGCACTTACACATAAACACCTTCATTTTTCAGCTTGTTACATGACAATACTGGAAGGATTTGCCTCCTGATTCATAATGCAAACAAGAAAGATGCTGGCTGGTACACGGTATCTGCTGTCAATGGAGCTGGTGTGGCCACATGCCATGCCAGGCTGGAGGTTGCAAGTAAGTACCACATCACAGAGCCACAACCACAACTGAAACTGCCACTGGCATTTGTACCCAGAACAGAGCCTCAAGTTTAACCTAATGAAGTTTAGACTGCTGGGATGATTTCTTTCTGAAGATACTGAACTAGACAAAAAATAACTATCCCAGGGAAAACTCTTGTTTAGCAGCAGGACACCGCGATGGGTCCTTTGCATGTTGCCTGCATCTGCAATCCATGCTGCTTTAGGAATATAATTTGATTGACACCAAGAAGGAGGGTGAATATAAATCTCTAATGTCTGAGATATGGGCTTGTCTGTTAAATTCTTCCTAAGGGTTTGCTGGTTCGTATTGCAGATAAAAAGCAATTGGGTTGCTCTATCAAGGGTCTTTCCACAGTCTGGGAAGGCACTGAAAGAGGCTTTTTTCTCTCTTCCAGCACACGCAAACAAACCAGTTCCAGCCCCAAAGCAGTTACGGGTTCGACCAACTTTTAGCAAGTACTTGGCACTTAATGGAAGAGGACTAGATGTGAAACAAGCTTTCTCACCAGAAGGAGAGTTTCAGCGTTTGGCTGAGCAGTCTGGACTGTATGAAAGTGATGAACTTTAACTGGAAATGAAGAGGAAAACTCACACCTACAAGAGACAATTACAACATAGATGCAGTTAACCGGTGATTGCTCTAATTAGCAAAATACCTACTACATATTTTTACTTTGACTCTTGCACATTCAGCTGTTCCCATTTTACCATGTTAGATTTTATTTATATGTGTTGGTGAATATAACCATTTACTGAGTATTGAATTTTAACTATAAAGGCTAAGAAAGCAGGCCAATTAGGTTTTACAAGCGTGGGTGGTTTTAGTTCCACCTGTGCTTGGCTACATGCTAAAGTAGATTGGTTTGTACTGCTTCTCTAATATCACTCTTGATAATATCAGAAGTCTGTACCGGCTGAATACTAAAACCAAATAGATTAGAGTGCTTTTATGAGAATAAATTAGAGGCAAATAAAATTTTAAATATCCAACATTGGCTGTGCCTCTTCCTTGATGTGTTACAACCAACTACAGCTGTCTGGCATCAGTTGCAGCCTGGCAAAGGTGGATTCTCACCTTACTAAGTTTGCCACTGGCCTCCTCCCTGTCTCCTCCCCCCATTACTTGTCTTCTGATAGCTATGAACTATTTACTATAACTGAGATGCTGACATTCCCTTAATATTAAAAGGTTTTCTTCCTTTCACACTTGACCCAGAAGCAGCACTGTATAACACATGGGGTTAAGGCTGCCATGTTCTACCTCCTTACTCCTCTTATCAAGAAGGGACTGTGACTTATCTGACTGCTGGCTCTCAACAAGCTGTTGATTTGGATCATCCAAATGGGTTGTGTTCTGCTATTCACAGCCACCTTGCTCAAAATCATAGAATCACAGAATCATTGAGGTTGGAAGAGACCTTTGTGCTCATCCGGCCCAATCCCTACCTCCATCCCCACTCACCCACATCACCCAGCGCCACATCCAGATGCCTCTTGAACACCTCCAGGGCTGGTGACTCCACCACCCTCTGGGCAACCCATTCCCACACCCAATCACCCTGACAGTGAAGAAATTGTTCCTGATGTCCAACCTGAATCTCCCCTGATGCAATTTAAGGCCATTTCCTCTCATCCTTTCGCTATGGGCACAGAAGAGACCAACCCCTGCCTCACCCCAACCTCCTTTGAGGCAGCTGTAGATAGCGATGCACAATCACAAATGCCATGAAGCCTGTTTTGGACATACTCCCACAAACAAACCCAATCCCTGAAGATTTCCCCACCGCAGTGGCTACAGGGAAATCCGTGAGGGCGGAATGAGCCTGAACTCCTCCCGGGGAGCACAGCAAACCCCACGGGCACCTTCCAGAATGGAAGGAAAGAGCTCTTGGCTTCACACCACGCTATTTGTATCATTATCAATTCGTATCATTAAATAAACCCCCCCAACCTGAGCTGCACACACCCAGTGTTGAACTCCCACCACAACCCAGCAGCTCTGCCCCCACCACACCTCTCCCCTGGGCTGCCAGAGCCATGAAACACACTAAAATAACCCTCTGTGGGTCTGGGCTGAGCTAACACAGACAGACGATGCCCAGTTTGCCCGTTTTGGCTTCTTTGGAGCACAAAGACACCACAATGCCCGGCTGCGGTGTTGGTGGCCCAGAAGACCCTCAGAGTTCTCCTCAGTTCTCCTCAGGCCTGAGAGCCCCCGCAGCGTTTGCGTTATTACACCCCTAAACGAACACATCCCGTGTGGGGATTTCCTAACTCAGCCTGGGAGCAGCCAGACGCTGCGATTTATTGTTTAATTCACACACACAGAGACGGGGAACGGCCGCCAGCTCGGGCGCTGGAAGCGCGGACTCC
>VZRW01012209.1:1164295-1212834 GCA_013398125.1 Aegotheles bennettii | reverse complement strand
TCTCCCCCTCAGGACCCTTCCCCTCTCCCCTCAGGACCCTTCCCCGCTCCCCCCTCAGGGCCCTTTCCCACTCCCCCCTCAGGGCCCTTTCCAGCTGCCCCTCAGGGCCGGCGCCACCCGTAGCCTCGACCCCCGGCCCCGCAGGAGGGTCGTGGGCCGCCCGGGGGCTGAGGGCTCGGTCCCCTCACTGCCCCCTGTCCCCATCTCACCCACCAGGTGCCCAGGGACCCGGGGCCGGCTGCAGGGAGCTGGAGCTGAGAACCTCCCTGTGGGAGTTGGTCATGTACATCGCCTTCCTGGCCGTCCTCTGCATCCGTAAGTCCCCGAGCCACCGAGGTGACCGTGTACGAGCAGTTAATGTGTCATTAAATAATGTGTGAGCTGTGTCCCCTCCAGTACCCCACTTGTCTCCCACCCAAAAGTGCCACCTCAGTGGAGATGGCTCTGCCAGCCTTTTTCCAGCAGCAAGACTTAACGACAACCACAGCGGGGATGCAAGGTTGGATGTTGTTGTCACCCCCTCATTCCAGCCCGTGAACATCCCCTCTTTGCCCCTTCCTTCCAGTGACCTTTGGCATGGTGAGCACCGACATGTACCACCTCAACAAAGTCATGTCCCACCTCTTCCTGGAGCCCTCGGAGGACGACGGGGGTGGTTTCGGGAGCATTGGGACCATGGCTGATTTCTGGAAGGTGAGGCTGTCATCTCAAAGACGTTTCCTTGGAGAGCAACCAAGTGAAGGAGGTCCCAAGTGTTCCTTCAGAGCAATAAGGTCTCTTGGTTCTCCTAAAAGCCGTGTGCGAGATGTTGTGCTTTCAGCTGAAGAGAGACAAATAACTTATAAAATGCATTTAGAGAAATTCTGGGCACAAACAATAATGCTGATACTTCAGAACAACCAAGAAAAACAACAGGCCAATTAATTGCTGCATCATATTCTCAATATTAGGCTTGGCCTGAAAAAGCTTCAATAAAAACGTAAAGATTTGGGGTTTACAGTTCTTTTGACTTTCAGCTGTTAAAAAAATCATAATTATTATTTCCATTGGAGCAGCAAGGAAAATGTACCATCCTGATCCAGCTGGTTTGCTGTTACAATACCTCATCTTTCAGTTACAGTTGCAAAATGCTTCTGTCTGTTTTCACTACCAGGTGGAGGATTTTCCAAAATTACCAGCATTGCCCAGCTGACAGCAGAAGGCAAAGTTTCTCACCCTACTCTTCCTTAAAAATGAAAAATTCCTGGTCATAACAATTCATTTGGAAGAATTGTACTCTTATCATGGTGTCTGTTATTGCTAGTCCATAAAACAATGAGCCCTTGCTATACAATCTGTAAGCTGATGTACTAGAAATGGTTATAATACCAGCTCAGATGGTGCCAAGCCATGGCAGCGTGGTGTTCTGTAGTTGGAATAAGGTTCTCCCCAAATTTTATGCTCTTTATCTGCACCTAACAAACACCCCACCTTCAAAAATAAATACCTCTTCGTTTGGATTCAGGTGACTAAAAACCTCGTCAGAAATACAGCCCAGAACAGATCTTCAGAGATTAAGATAACCAACAGACTTTGTGAAAACAACATATAACATTTGTGTTTAAACATATTTGTTTAGAATTCAGCAGAATTTGTCAGTGATACCCCAGACAGATGCAATCTAACCCTGAATAACCCCATGACATAGCTCTGATAGAATTGCACAGGAACTAGAATTGACTCGTAGCAAAAAGATATAAATACATATTTATAAGACAGTACTTACGTGGGAATTGTTTGTATTCTAGCTTAGACTTGGTAGCTGTGAGTAACCTGAGAACACTGCAGAGATTTGTATGCTAAAAAGTGGGGTAATAGAGGTATTTAGTTCCTTTTTTGAAACTTTACCCTTCCTTGTATGTACAGTTTGCAGAGGGAGCTCTGTTGGATGGACTCTACTGGGACAAATGGTATAACAACACGACGTTAAGCCTCCAGAACAACAACAGCCATATTTACTATGAGAATTTGCTCTTAGGAGTAGCCCAGATTCGCCAGCTGAAAGTACGCAACAACACTTGCTCCATCTACCCATATTTCCATACTTTTTTAGAAGACTGTTACAGTGAGTATCGTTACCGAGCTGAAGACAGGTCTGACTTTGGACTGAGGAACGAATCCGAGTAAGTCTTCCTACTTCAGCACAGAAATGTTTTTGAAAAACCTAACCAAATCCTTAATGCCAGTAATCTGCAGTTAGTAACAACCATGCTTGCAATTAGCAGAGTTTTTCTCTCGATTACATTGAGATAAATCACAGATTTGGTTTTGTGCCAGCATTATAGACCGGGATTTGGCATGGGAAATCTGTAGTGGAGAGGCAGGAAGAACTGGAAACAGCGAGCCCAGTTCAGCAGAAGCACACGTTAGTGGACCTAACTCCACTAACATCTCTGGAGAAATGCTTAATTACATGAGGCCTGAATTTAAATTGCATGTTTATAAACTGGAGCCATGCTAAAATGCTCTGGAAACAGAGCCAAAGGGCCTGCTTCACACAGCACTGATTTAACGCAAGGAGAGAACGTGTGAATGTGCCACAGTAAAAATGGACTATGTAAACCAGAGATACTCCATTTACCTATAAAGGTTTGCAGGTAATGAACTGTCTGGCCCTGGCTGGGTGAAATCCAGTTTCATAAGCAATTGCTGTTTAGTGAATGCTGAGTAGCTAAGTAAAAAAAATGAGAGTATCTTAAGGCTGTGTGTTTCACGCCTACTTCAGGTAGAGAAAAGTGTTATTTAAAGGTCTGGCTTAAATGGCCAGTTGTGGATGCAGAAGAACACAGAAACTAACAAGGATGGTATAAAATAAAAGTTAAAGCTTACTTCAGTCCCCTTTCCGTAAGCTTGGCTGCTTCCTTTTCCCATTTCTGACAGATGGAAATACACCTCAGCCTCCTCGTTATCCCCGTGGTACTGGGGCTCTATGGGCTTGTACAGCAGTGGAGGATATATGTTCAACTTACCTAAATCAAAGCAGGACAGCATGGAGAAGTTGGTGTTCCTCAGGCAGAACAGCTGGCTCACTAGAGGAACCAGGGTTGTATTTATCGACTTCTCAACATACAATGCTAACATAAACCTCTTCTGTATAATCAGGTGAGCTCTTACCTTCAGAACCTGTGAAATCCAATTTACTGAGGCATGATATTTCCACAGGACACAAGGAAAGGCTGGTCACCTCAGCCATGTTTCTCAGGCAGCTGGAGAGACAGCAATTCATTAAAAATGCAGAAAGTGCAGGGAGCAGACCCAGATCCTTCCTCTCCATTTTTTTTTAATAGTGTCTGATCTGTACAGCTGGTTGGTGCTGTCAGCTGGAATAGATTTCATGGCATTTTGCAAGGCCAAGGACTGGATTATTAGTCCTGTTACCAGCTAATGGAGGGAAAAGACTCTGGGTAGGGTAAATGTCTGCTCTTCTGGGACAGTTTCTTTAAAGACTTAACCAAACTCCATAGCTTGGGTATCCCAAGAGCTTCTCATTTTCCCCTCCTATCTAATACTCTTCTCATGGGGGACTCTTACAAGAAGGTCTTACAGATATAGGAGTCCCAGTAAGGTATTATTGACATAGTAATAATTAATATTAGAAAATTAAGACCTGAGATGATTTTAAAAGTTTGGTAACTAACACCAGTCCCCAATTTTTTCCAGGTTGGTGGTAGAGTTCCCTGCCACTGGGGGTGCTCTCACCTCTTCACATTTCTACTCCGTGAAGCTCCTCAGATACGTCACATACTCCGATTACTTCCTGGCTTCTTGTGAAATTGCCTTTTGCCTCTTTATCATTGCATTCATAATCCAGGAAGCTATAAAAATAGTGAAACTGAAAAAGGAATATTTCAGAAGTGCCTGGAACTGGCTGGAATTGCTGCTGCTGGTGGTGAGCTACTACTCCCTGACTTTCCTCTCTGTGCTTGCCAGCCTGGGCTAGCACTGGATAGAGCCAACGAGCCACCAGAGCCCAGGTCTGTTTCTGGTTGGAGTCAGTCACCCACTGTTGGACACTGAAGAGGCCACACGGTTCAGCACACCTGAGCTGGCTGTCAACCTGCTGTGGCCCCACCTCCTTTCTGCTCATTACCCACCTTGTTTGTTTTAACCCTGATCTTTGCAGGGCAGGGAAGCACAGGCAGGCAGCAGAGCTAACCCAGTACAATTAGAATGTCACATTGCACAAGCCCAGAATTACCACAGCACAATCACATACAGTTTGTGACAGAACATCTAAGAAGCTTAGGTTCTTCAAATCTAACCAAGGGTCTTTTAAAGTCAATAGTCTTTCAAAGTCACAAGCCTGGAGAGAGAGGGGATGTAGCTGGACTTTGGTTTCACTGGCTTCTCCTTTCCTTCAGGTATCGCTCCTTGCCATCGCCTTCAACATATACCGCACTGTGGAGGTGTCCCTGCTGATGGAAAAGCTGCTCTCTGATGCCTATGCATATCCAGACTTCTATTTCCTTGCATTCTGGCAAGTCCTTTACAACAACATGATTGCTGTCAACATCTTCTTTGCTTGGATAAAGGTATTGGTTCTTATTCCCTTCTTTTGTACTCCAGAATCAGTGTTTCTAAGCACAGCGTAAATGTTCACTTTTACCTTTTTATGGGTGACCCGCAAAGGTGAGGCTAAAAGGGAGAATTCTGTTTATAAGATTCCAGAAGAGTTTAAAATTGCCTCTTTCTCATAAACGTGTGTTACACGAATTTCAAGCCCATTTAAAAAAAAAATTTGCATCTTCCACTGGAGCAGCTGGGAAACTACCATGGCCAAACAGCCTCCTCAACTCAGTATTTTCCTAGACCAAACCTTACCCAGGTCACCATCTGACCTGTACAGGTGGTGTGGCTGTGATAGGTGAAGCTATTCATAGTTTTTGTAGCCAGGGAAATCATCTCCAGAAACACACCCAACCCCAGTTCTTATAGAGACACACCATGCACCTTATTTCTAGGTAAGGATTAACCTGTAAATTACTATGAGAGGTAACATTCCAGGAATTCTCTTAAGAAATTGCAATACATTGTGATCCTCCAATAACAAGACTTGCTGTTCTCTTGCAGATATTTAAATACATAAACCTGAACAAAACCATGACGCAGCTGTCCTCCACTTTATCTCGCTGTGCCAAAGACATCATTGGATTTTCCATCATGTTCTTCATCGTTTTCTTTGCCTATGCTCAGTTAGGGTACCTGGTCTTTGGGTCACAAGTTGAAGACTTTTCCACTTTTGAAAACTGCATGTATGTGACTTCCTAAACCTTTTGATACAAAACCCCCAGTTGGTGCAGGTGCAAACCAGTTTCTTAAGTACAGGTCTCCAACACTTAAGCTTATTTCATAAAGGAAAACCCAGAAATAGATCATTTTGGATCTATTTGGATGTGAAATAATTCTAAGATGCTGCAATACAGAGAAATACTTACTTGTCTAGGAATAAAATCCTCCATAGAGGGGCACAGGGACCTATGCTGTTACCTTCTGTGCTACCAGAAGATAAGGGATCATAAAGCTACAAGGGAAATAATTTAGAGAAAACCCCCAAACCAAAACCAGCTGATTTATTCAAAATGAAAGTATTTTCTCATACAAGCCATTTAAAAATTCCTTTGTGCTTTCAAATTTTCAGATCTATGCTAAGTGCCCAGTTTGCCATTGCAGCATTACCCTGGCTTGCCTTCTGATTTCAGTGACTAAGATAATGGTGAATCAGTCTCAATTGTACCATTACTTTTTTTTTTTTAAATAATGATGAAGTACTTCTCCTTAGGAGAAGCCAGTCAACCTCATTCTTGTATTTTTTCACTCCCAGCTTTACACAGTTTCGTATTGTGCTGGGAGATTTTGATTTTGAAACCATAGAAGCAGCAAACAGAATCCTTGGACCTATTTACTTCATCACATTTGTATTCTTTGTGTTCTTCGTGTTGCTGGTAGGTCTAATCTTAAAAATGTTTGTCCTTTTGCATAAGCAGTAGAGAACTGTTGTACAAATCTTGTTTTCCACAGCAAGATAAGAGTAGGCTTGTCCTGGCCACCCCTCAGTACACCTGGGCAGAGACAGTCCAAACTCTTTTGCAGGAGTTCTCAGCAGGCAAGACATTTCACAGCTCTCCCACTCTCCAAACAGCCACAAAAGGGGCTTCTGTGCCCTAAAATGAGCACGTTGCACCTCTCACTCTACTGTACCACCCATTTCTTGAGATTTTAATTTCTGAAAACTTAACTGGGTGCTCTTGAAAACTGCATAATGGTGGCCTTGTCAGGGAGACAGGTTAAGGAGAGACACTGGTGGGACTATGTAGGTGCAGCTTTGCTTTATCAGTTACTTTGATGTTTTCATTAACTACTTCAGACTGAAACACCATCTGAAAAATGCACAAGTAGATGACAGGAAATCCATTACCTCCAAGGAGCTGGGCCTTTTAGACGATATTGCAGATGGGAAATAAGTGATTTGTCTCCCAAAAATATTCCTTAAGACCCTAAGGTTATCAGGTGATGTAACTGCAGTAGGAGCACATCTGCACCCAGCAAAGTTCTTCAGGTCCACACGTTACATGGCCTAGCATGGAACAGCCCCAGCATAATACAAATGCAGTTTCCATAAACAAATACCTAACTGCATCCTTCCTGTGCAGAACATGTTCTTGGCTATTATAAATGACACCTATTCAGAAGTCAAAGCAGACTTTGGAGCGATACCCAATCAAGCACTGCAGATCAGAGACTTCGTTAAACAGGTAAGCAAACACTTCTGTAACTACCTCATTTAATTCAAGAGGAGGAATCCTAAGCTACATCACTAGCAAAGAGCCTTAAACAGCTAGGCTTTAGCCATTTAACATTTGATTTTTCACTTTAAATAAACACTCAGCAGATACAGACTTCCTTCTGTCAAACCTACAGGAGCATGGTAAGAGTAGCATGAGTTCAGGTGCAAGGAGCCTACCTTTACTTCACCCTTTTTAAAGCAGTATTTCAGACCAGCCTGGTTTGTGATACATCCCATCAACAGCTTGCTTCAGAGGCAACTGTTGCTGCTCTTCCAAACTGAGGAACTAAAGATCTCTGCATGGGAAGACAAGTAGAAATATGTACCTTTAAAACTCCACAAAGTTCAGACCATTTTTATGTGCCAGAAACGAGTACAAAAGGGAAACAAACCTTTCCCTAACTTTTCAGTTCAACTTGAAGGGATGACTTCCTCCTTTCCTGCCAAATGCACACACTGAAGCCAAGGAGATTGCATGCAGTTCTCTTGCTGGGACAAGTCAGTACCTCTGCCTAGAAACCTAACTGTAACTGGGGAATACAGCATCACCAGTGAGATAAATCAGATTGAGACAGGTGTGGGATGAAAGACCCATGCATTCAGGCTGTTTTTTTCTGGTCAGCAACAGCACAGCTCAGATTCTCCCACCCAAGCTCATTCCCCCACTTAACCTAGACGACAGTAAGAGTAAACTGAGTCTGCCTGAAAACAAACTCTTAGTGGATTTCTTGGCTGTTACCTTCAGGGATTTCATGACAAATCTGAGATACTAGCAGGGTAAGTTCTCTGAGCTGAGCTAAGGGAACAAAGAAAGTGATAGCCTGGTGGGATTTCTGGTTAATTGCCAAGGCATCATGCTGACAGTTTTTTCCTTGCATTCAAGTCCTTGTGCAGAAGTGTCTCTGGTTAAACACAAGACAATTAACATGCCTGACTTTCCCTGTCTGTATTCAGAGTTGCAATAGGGCCCTTGTCAAGCTCAGGATGAAGAACACAGACATGGATACAAACCGAACAGACAAGAGCTGGGAAAGGTAGGATCTCAGCATTTGCTGTTACCCCCTGCACCGAGCACAGACCTGTTCTCACAGGACTTGTGTCTCTTCTCATTTGTATGAATGACAAGCAAGGAATTCTCAGCCACTAAAAGAGAGGATGTTTCTAAGCTTCCCAATGGAGACCGTGCTAATGAAGAGGTAGGCTTTATTCTTTCCTGTATTCTTAGAAACTGCTGATTATATTTCAAAAGTTGAATACAAAAGGAGTCACAGTTGTCCCCACTGTTCCTTACAAAAATCTTTCTCCACAGGATACTATTTTTAACATCATAGGAATAGCAAAAGCGAGACCTAAAAATACATAAAAATCACTAATTATGCCCAAAACTCCAAATGAAAGCTCAGCAAGGCGGGGTCATACACTACAACAGCAGAGCTGGCAGTAGGGTGAGGTCAGCATGTCCTAGCAATGGTATAAAGTTGTGCACTGGGCATTTGCCCAAATGTTAAACGGGAACACGTGTATGGAAAACTTTCACAGCTATCTATCTGTCGGGTCACAGGCTGCATCTTACAGCAAGAAGGGAGATTACTGCAGCTTCCTTTTGCTTTCCAAAAAGGTTTCAAGCAGCCTTTGGTAATTCCATATCTGGGGTACACCAGCGCAAGTACTTCCAAATCACTTCAACAAGAGAGGGAAAGGCTCCTGGGCTTGCTGTGATCACTGCTACACACAACATTTGCCATCTCCCAACTCCAAAAACAAACATGTATCCTATATCCCATCTTTTTGGAAGGGCCAAAAGGAAAATTTACTTTCAGATGGAGAAGTGAACATTTTTCTCCCCAGAGCTGCGTGCATGCCCCCTCCCCGTGTGTGACTGTTCCAGGTGTCCCACTGAGCCATACTGGCTTTGTGATTATTTTTTCTTTCAACCCCTGTGGTGTTGCACAGAGCCATCAGAGGGTATTGGAGCTGCAGCATGGGAAAGAAATACTTGGTCAGAAGTATCCATCTGCTGAGGACATGGACTCCACAGCCCAGAGCTACGTCTCCACTGCAGAATTTCAGCAGTAAGTGTATATGAGAGTGTTCTTGCAGTCTTATGCTCATCCCAGGCAGCTGCAGCCCCAGCTGAAACCCTCACTGAGTGACAACCCCAGAGACAGAAGATCAGTGCAAAGTCAGTGATTTTAAGGTATTATTTTAAGGTATTTTAGCTGTTCTTACACTGGCTGACAAGAGCTGCCCTCAGGGAGGGAAGAAGGAAATAATTTAGTAGAGCAGCTTGTAAGGACGTTAGTCAAGAATGAGGTTGGACAAGAATTTAAAACATTGTCACTGTTCCAGAACATGGCCCAGGGAGGGGGACAGAGCTGGTAACACCTTGTGCTTGTGAAGGGGCATTCCAGGACTTGGATTCTTGGCAGCTGACACAAGTGAGCAAAAAGGGTGGTTGCAAACGCCAAGTTTAAGGGCAGTGCCATCTCAAGGCTGTGCCCTGGTGTGTTCCAGGCTCTTTAGGTACACAGCCCAGCTGGGGATGGAGTTAAATCACACCAATGCCAAAGTCAGGAGGATTATAGAAAGCCTGCGCAAATGGAAGGACACTTCAGGCAAGATGGCAGAGCAGAATGTATGAGCTCCTCTGATAACAGAGACAGCCCGACTCTTCACACAGTTTAAATGAACCCCAAGTCCCCATCCCACCTCCTGCCCTTTATTTTTTCTATTTGTAGATAAGAGAAGCAGGAATGTTAATAAAGGTTTGTACTGTTGTGGCTTCTGGGTCTTTCCCCTGAGAGTTTCAGGTGCTTCTTCAGCTCTGAGAAGAACTGACCAACCTTGCCAGAGTTCTGGGTAGGCACCCCCACAAATGCCTGTACAACACCTATCCCTCTGCTGCCTCTTGGGGCTGCTGGGAGATACAGATGTGTAACCAGGAGAGCAGATTATGAGCTATGGCAGCACCCGGGATCCCCAGTGGCATTAGCCCTCATTTCCCAGACTGCTTCCTTTGGCTGGTGCATCTGCTGCCAAGGTTAGTGCTGATTTCTCAACAATTCTTGTTCCAGGCACCTGTTGCTTCCCAAACAGGTTACTGTTGCCTTCAGGAGATAGATGGATCATTTATTTTTATCAAGCCTTAACAGCTGGAACCACCAGAGGGCGATTTGCTTCACCCTTGCATCAGCCTGAATTTTCAGAGCATCCTTTTTGTTCCCTTATCAATTTCTACCCGTTGCCTTAGAGACAAGGTGTTATGTTCAGGCCAGAAAATATCTAATCCTGTGTAGTCATTTGTTCTTTGCTGGGGCTTAGCCACAGGAATAAATAAGATACACATCCAAATGCCACCTGAACGTGGGGCCATCACCAGGGTGCAGTCTCTGCTCTGGGGAAGTGCTGCTGCTCTACACCTCAGCTCATGCACAATGTGCAACTCCCAGCCTCCAAAGTGTCTCAAAACTTACATAAATTCTACAAGGATTTATAATATTCTAAAGCCTTATGTCCTGCAGAGCACTGTCAAGCTACTGCACGGTCTCTGTTCTCTCATCATCTCATCACATTGGAGCCGTCTTGTGGAGAGGGGAGCAGAGGGCATTTGAAGTGACCCAGAGATCCCTTCAGCCCCGCAGCACAGTGACCTGGTTTGCCTGCCAGGGTTCACTGGTTTTGTACTTAAGTTTCCTGGCCAAGCCAGGACATCCTGTCTCTTCTAAAAGGCACCGATTTAAAATAAACCCACCTCTTCCCAAGGGTTCCTGTTGCTATGCCATATCCCGGGACACTTATCCCAGAAAAGTTACATCACTGATGATGTGCTTTTCTGGATTACTCCAGCCTGATGTGCAGGAAAGCAGAGGGACTGCACCTTTGGCATCTCCGACCTTTCCTCCTCCTGGCAGCCACCCCAAAGAAGTCTCAAAACCTTTACCCACAGTTACTTACCCAGAACTTCATGAACGAGCTTCAAACACTCCTCATCCTCGCTCTGCTCCTCTGGGCACGGGAAACCCTCCTTATAGCCTGCCTCACCTTCCAGCAAGCTCCTTCCCCTGCAGTCACAAAATGCCTCAAGCAAACCTGTTCATAGAGACAAAGCTTGGAATGCTGCAGGTCTGTGTTGTCTCAGAAATAGCTCTTCAGCAAGTCTTGTGCAGGATCACCGAGCTTTCTGCACCCTCAAAAATCTCTCTTGTTTTGGCTCATGGTGTCCAACGCAGGGTTATTTTCCTGCATTAAAATCTTAGTTCATTGCTTTGTAGCAGATGGATTTTAAGCAGTTCCCAACAAACCACTACTTGAGAGACTTCTGTCTTCTCATTAGCATCTTGATCAGCACAAGCTTCGTTTAATAAATAATGCTAAGGAAAAATGGAGGATTGAAGAACAGACCTGTAACAATCTCATTCATTCTGCAAGCTGTGGCCCAAGAATTTGTGCTTTCTTTTTCCCCCTGTCTTCAGAGGAAAGATGTGATCTGAGGGAAGGTTATTCAGGCCCACCTCAAAGAACATGCTGAAGGCTGCCTTCTGTCTCCTCTCCTCACTCGCTCCCTCAGATTCCTAGTTGTTCTCCTCCTTCCCATTTACCTGCACTGCAGAGTCTTCACCTTCAGTTCTTCTGTCCCCTGCCAGGCCTTAGGCTGAGGAAAGGTGGGTTTACACAAAATACAACAGAAAAGTCAGTCTGAAAGACCTCAGTCACTTTTCATATGAACCTACATCAATATACTATGAAAAAAAACATCTGGTCCAGAGGAGAAGCATCCTCCTGTGTTCACAGAGGTGTGTGCAGTCCCAGTGTGTCCTGCCACAAACAGAGCAGCAACTGCTGCTGTACTGACTTCAATAGTGAGAGATCACTGTGGATATAGAGACACAAAATACTGCTCAGCAGCTGAAGGCTTACTCATAGGCAGTGAATTAATTAGCCCAGTAACAGCTGAATCAGCTCTCTGCCCCATCTACTCCTGAAGTCACTACTGTTGGAGGAGGAAGGAGTGAGACTCCCAGCTTGCTCCTGCACCATCACCCAGCACCCTGACTGGCACCCTGGCAGGAACTGAAGCCCACCCACATCACACCCTCAGCCAAGCTGTCAGTTCTGGAGCTGCCCGGGTCACTTTCCCCCTGCCTCTGCTCAGAGGGACAGCCTGAACGGGTGAAACCAGGCTGAAATTGCTGCAGCTTCAGCGGTCTCAGTGCCTAAGGTGGCTCTGCTGGCAGGGTGCAGATGGGACCCACCTCAGCAACACCCTGACACTACAGGTAGTACAGAACTCTGCACTCGTTTGTAAGAGATGGAGGAGAAAGCATGATGAGAAACAAAGATGTATGACAATAAAGGTTAAGGTACTTTTATTATAAAAGTCTATACAATGAGCACCAGACATAGCAATGCAATTATATCTGGTTTCGTTATATATATTTCATATCTATATATCCATATAGATATATAGGTTTTGCTTTTACCAAAGTAAAACTGTTATATCACAAAATGCCTAGTTCTACCATTTATTTATTGCTCAACAAGGATGGCACAAAACACACTCAGCATAACTGTTGCCATGCTTATCTACTATACTGAATAAACAGCCAAACACTGCATAACAAACACAAAGCAGCTGTTAATTCTGAATTGGAACCAGTCTGATCACTCACTCACTTATAAAAATATTGGAATCATATAGATTTAAGCATTATAAAGGAGGAATATATTATTTAAAACATTTAAATAGTGCATATTGACATTTTGCATGTGGTATATAAAACACAAACATTCATGTACAACACTATACAGTACACATTAGTTTCAATGTTTGGATACACCCGTGTCTGCAGACTGATAGAAAAGTAACTGAAGTGTACATTGCACAATGGAACTGAATAAAATTGATGAATGGTCTCAAGACTAGTTTAACCTTGCAATTCTCTAAGGTCCCAGATCATTTTGCAGTTTAAAGAAAAAAAAAAGGCATACCACCAGTGCTCAATAGTTTTAGTGCTTTTTTTTTCTGAATTCCAAAATTACATGCCTACAAGCAAAGTAAAACAAAACAAGGAGTATTTTACAGTACACAGATGAAATCTGAGCACTAAAAATCCTACTTTTACCCTATTTCGTATGCTTCATGAGAGAACAGCAAGTCTATGAGGTTACATGCCAGCCACTTCTTATGGGGTGAGAAAGTTCATTTTTGGTCTTTCATAAAGCAGTGTCAATAATAGCTATGTTGACATTAGCCAGTCAAAAACATGCAGTGAGAGTAGGTGCATGCAAAACATGGCCACGATCAAACTGATACATTGAAGGAAAAGAAAAATCAATTGAGAAAGCACCAGTTAAAATGAACATTTAGATTTTGCCAGATCAAAACCAGCTGCTGATGGCTGTTGCAGAGCATAAAGCTAATAGCTAAATCATCATTCAGCACAGCAGATGTGATACTCAAAACATTATTTAGTTTCAACTCTGAAGCTAAATCATGCAAGGCCCATAAACTGTTTTGCTTACATCATAAGGGTTAGATAACTTATTTTTATTCTCCAACTGTAAAACAAAATTGTGATAGACAGCAGTAACTTTTCCACTCAAAACCCAACAGTTCCCCCCATGGTGCGCATACACTACACTGATTTTAGCCCTTGATACCACACTGATTTCAGGTACAGTGGAATTGTAACTGTCCTAAGCCAGCTCTTTTCTGCTGAAGCTACACAAGTCTGAGCACCATCAGATCTCCCATGCACTGAAACGTTCATTCTGTTCCTCAGATGTTCCGAAAGCAGATGCAGTATCCAATTCAGACAAAACACTATGCCGCCACTAGCTGATAAACAATAACCAATAAAATGATAAAATAAACAGTAACATAAGTCCTGCAGGCAGCATGTGATACAACTTTTCAGTTTCCCAAGTTTTAAAAGACACTAAAGCAAGGTCACTTTCTGGTTTGTCCACTGTCATCTTTAACAAGGAGGAAACGTGACCACTAATGAGCAAAATCCATAGCTGTTAATTATTACTGTGTTATAGCTGCAATTTAGAGTATCAAAAATTAAAGTTGTTCCACAGCAGTCCTTTGAAAGGAATTTCAGTCTGGGTTTTAAATGTTCCAGGAAAAAAAAGCTGTACATTTAATTTGCTGACTTTTTTCCCCCCATAATAAAAAATAGGCAAGAGGGGTAGTTCACCGTAGCATTATGAAATTAATAATTTCTTCAATAATGTAAAAAGTTGGTAATAACAAAAGTCTCAAAGTTCTTGAATGCTAAAGAAAAAAAACCTATGTTTGTTTTGGAACAAGGTGGATGCATCTGCAATACAAAACTTTGATGGAAACTGTGTTTGCTAAAGTTGGATAGAGCAGTCTCGGACTTCGAAATCTTCCTTGCTCTCTAGACAGGACCTACTTACCCTTCACACATGTTCTAGTGGCACCACAATAAAGTGCACAAACTGGATTCTTTCAACAGTGCATGACAAACGAGCACAAGCACCCAATAAGTACAGTGGTAGCATATGGAAACATCACGTTATTCAATGCATTGGAGGAATACATTTTAAATTGATTTTGAAGAATCTTGTTTGCTGATAAGGACTTCTAACAGCCTAAGCTTGGCTTTGATTTTCTTGTACTCCCTGTACTCATCAAGCATCGGAACCCGATCTTCTTTCTGTACGTTCCTGTAAAAAGAAGCACACCTGAGTTTCAAGAAAATCCTCTACACTGCAGCAAGCCAAGCACAAAAGCACCGATGTGCAATTATCTTAGGGCAGAGAAAAATTTTGGCAACTGGTTCGCCAATTAAGAGACACATTGTTGTTAAAATTGCCATTGCCTAAAAAACTGGACAGAAAACCCAGCAGC
Source organism: Aegotheles bennettii (assembly GCA_013398125.1). Taxonomy (NCBI): domain Eukaryota; kingdom Metazoa; phylum Chordata; class Aves; order Caprimulgiformes; family Aegothelidae; genus Aegotheles; species Aegotheles bennettii. The sequence continues at coordinate 1,198,132 of VZRW01012209.1, read as the reverse complement.
ATTTATTCAGCACAACTGTTGCAGCACTGTTTATAAATTGTTGTCTCAAGCTCTTCTGAGATTTTGTTAACAGGATATGAAGGCTTGCATTTCAGATCCTGTGTATACATTACAGCAAAATACACATAAATTTAAGCCAATCTACATTTTCACTGCATGGAGACTGACCCACAAATTGATAACAGAGAATTATCTTATTTATTTAAGACTGGATTATAATAAATCAATCTATCAATCCGACTTTTTGTTGAATCAAACCCTTCATTATGAATCTCATTATTTGACATTAAAGTCAAAAGGAGTTACGCCCCAAACTCAGTAATAAGTGTATAATTAAGCCATGTTAGTGGAATTTGTGTGACCAGTGGTCGGGGAGTTTATAGTTAAGGAGAAAGAGTAGAAAGTATAGTTGGTGAGAACATCTGCCAGGCAAGAAAGTGACTGACCCCTTAGGAGTGTTGTGCCTTTTGTTCATGAGGTGATACACCTCACAGAACCTCCTGTTACACACAAGGGGCAGCAGTTCGGTCAAATTAATAACAACATGTATTTAAATAAGAAGCCTAAAATAACTAAACAATACAGAGAAGAATAAAAATATCTATCCATTTATTGGTAAAACAAATATCCACTGTCAGGACTGGCCTCCTGGAACAAAGGACAAATAGGCAAACTTCCCTACCCTATGTTAAAAACAGATGCACAATCCGAGGGGTTTTTTTAATATAAAAAATACTTTTAAATAAATATTTAAAAATTATAATTGTTTTCAATTAAAACCCCCCCTTCTTCCATTTTCATTATTATGGTTTACAGACTGTCATAGAGGAAACAATACTGAGGAGCAGGCACTATTAAAAATAGGCAAGAACGTTACCTCCTTCAGGAGATTATTCACAGCACAGCTTAGAACAGACCAGATTCCATTTGGCAACATTCATATAGAAAGTTGAAAAACTACTTGGCTACAAAATGAGCTTGCTGTCCAGAATCTGCTTTTGTGCTAAACAAACCTTCCATTCTGCTGATAAAACTCCTCTTCAAATTCTCTTAATGTCTTACGTAGCTTCTTTTTTTCAGCTCTGGCTTTCCACAATTGCTCCAACAATTCAGGCCTAAAAATTTCAAGTAAAAGAAAAATATTGTTTGCCATACAATACAATTTAAATTCTTCAAAACATACTCAAAACCAATTGAGTTATCTACACTAATCATCAATTTGTGTTGCTTGTAAGGAACGTTCTTTCTGTCTGACAGGGAAATTTTGAGAACAAATGAGCAGTTAATAAAAGGTGTAAACTCTCTGCTGTCAACACAGCTCGAGTGAGGCTGAAGAGGGTCTAGAAGACACCAGACAATTCAGTGATCACAAAGAGATCTTAGTCAGACATGTCAGAGCAAAGAACACTCATCCAAGCCAAACACTTTCAGAGAAGTGCTGAACGTGCCCGCTCCCTCCCATCCAACATCACCCAGTTGGTATCACAACTGCAAACGCAGTATTTGCAACTTGTACAATAGAATTAGTCACTTATTTTTACATACATAGAAGCAGCACGGGTGCTTGACAGCCTAAGGTCCCGGGTCAGTCTCTCTTGACCATCTTCAACATCAGAGTTTTCAACTGGGCTCAAAACAGACTGTGTTTGGACAGCAGTTTTCAAGATATCGTTCAGGTCTGCAGACAAACCATCACTTTCCTCCTCTTCTTCCTGAAAGCCAAAGCAGAAATTCAAAACAAATATGAAATATTTTACTTCGTTTCTACAAATGCTGTGAAGTGTTTTTTTTAAATGCACTGTACACACCTTAATTTCTTCAAAAAAATGGGCAGTTTCCCCTTCAATTATGGGCTGTAACATCTGCCCGCGCCTCTTGGTTGATGGTGACCCCTGCAAAAAATTAAGTTTGGTTCATTATGTGCAATTAGACATCAAATGCTGTGTGCAGTCAGAAGTTCATTCAAGTTACCTACTACGTAAAAGTATTTCTTCTTTCAGAAGAATAAAAGACTGCAAACATACTCAGAGCACAAATAAAATAACCATGTAAACCAAAAAGCTCAGGTGCCCAAAGTACCCTTGACACACAAGTAAATGCTGTAGCTTACGATTTATGTAAAAACACTCTTCTACAGATGGAAAATAAAAAGCACTCACTCTGTCCACATCTTGTAGAAAGTTCACAAAGCACAGTACCTCTGAATTTCATATTCAGTCTTGTTCCTCTCAAACCAAACCACAGGGAGACAATAAAGTGCCACAAGTCCAGAGCTGGTTCTTACCTTCTGCCAGACATAAATTGGGAATAATTCTGCCAGATTCTTTATCTAGACTGCTCTGAAGTCTGGCAATTACAAGTGCTATGGAAGAGCTACCTATTGCCCCCTCGGCGTTAAGATACTTTGAACTTCAGCCTAAACAGGTGCTGCTGTGCTGCACAAGAATTGCTGTTAGCTGCCTGTTGCACACATGCAATTTATGCCCTGTTCATCCATTCCCCCTGGACAGCACAAGCAATCACAACAGATGGACCCGTGGAACAGGAGGAAGGTGAACACAAAGTCACACAGACAACGACCTGTCAAAAAACTTCAGGTCATGAAAAGTAAATATCTTCCTGCTTCTTTGGACATTTCCATCCAGGCTTCAGAGTATGTGATTCATGTACTGTGATGCCATAAGGGAGATCTCATGGAAGCAACTGTCATATAAACCAAAAAATACCTGGCACTGACTGTGTCCTACCTAGAAGCTGCCACTGAACAATTCTTGGTAATTAAAGAGTTCCACTTTTCTGTCTTACAGGTTTCAAAAGCAGAGGCCTGTGAAAAATATTTTCAGGTGTTGTCTATGGCACAGATTAGGAATTGTGTTCCCAAGATCCCTTTTGAATTTAAAATCCTTTTGGTTGACTACTACCCATCACAACACAAAAAAAGAGCAACTATGATGCAGTCATAAGACTACTGGTAACCATAGAATTGTTTGGGTTGGAAGGGACCTTTAAAGATCATCTAATCCAACCTCCCTGCAATGAACAGGGACATCTCCAATTAGATCAGGTTGTCCAGAGCCCCATCCAATGTCTCAGCTGCAAGTCAGATTTTTGAGGTGAGAGATGGGATCAAACTCAGTTAGTCAAGGGCACCACCAATAACCTGTGACTCATCAGTCACATGCTGAGATGTTTCAGAGCAACCTGTGTTTATGGGGTTCAAAAAGGGATACTGACATCAAAGCCTCAAGTTGCCCTTAAACTGAAATATGACTAATGTAAGTAACACTTTTCTAGAAAAGCAGCAAGAAAGAGATGATCTCGAACTGGTCTCTACCTCAACACACTCCAGCTTACAGGGGATAGCTGAGGTCAGTCAGAGCCAACACACACAGCTGATTAAGTTGCTGCTGAGTAAGCCACTGCCCAGCTACGTAAATCCGGTAGAGAACTCTCAGTATGTAAAGAGATTATCTCACATCAGCTAGGCAGTCCCTTCCTTTTAAAAGGGTCAGATAGTCAATAGCAAAACTCTTCTGTTGCAAGTCTGGTCAGCATGCAAGATGCTGACTATAGCTCATGAAGAACAAAGCCAGCTGGTTGTCACCCCACAACTGCTTTACAGGGATAAACAAGGTCACATTGATCCCTCGCACAGAAGGAAAACTGTTCTTCCTCATCTCTTACAAGACCACAGAGAGAGGAGAGGAAAGAAAGCACTGCGAGTTAGAGGGAAATGAAGTGAAAACACAATGAAAAAGTGCAGATGATGTACAGATGCTGCAGATGTTGATAGCACATCTCCCACTGGGGAAGCATGAAGGAATGAAATGGATCTTATGGCTCATGCCTCTGGTGACAGTAACCTGCAGCACAGAAGGGAGGCAATGGCTGTTCACTGCAATGGCTGTTACTGTTCTTGGGACTGAAAGCACAGATGTGCTGTGGATCCACACCTAGCACAGTGACTTGGGAACATTTCAGTCACAGAACTGCTTATTTACTTCCACAGGGAACCATTTACTTTCTAAGAGCCACCAAGGTCACAGACAGCTTTGAACTCCTCTGCTCTCAGCAGTAAATCAAATGCCTCAAGTACAACAACAACATCATCTCATCTTCCACAAGAAAGATGTATTTTATGTAATGGTTTTACTAGCTCTTCTAAAGGCAACCTAACAGATCAAAATTGGGAAAAAAAATAGAAATAGCATTTGTTTTACTCACAAGAATAGGAGTAATGCTTGCTCTAGTTAACATTTGTTTTACAAGTCTGTATCTGTCATAAAGTGGCTTCACAATATGTCTTTCTTCTCTAGTAACCTAGAGGCAGAGAAACCACAGAATTAATTATACCAGTCACTCAATAAAACACAACCAAACACAAAGAGGTATGCTTCTCATGCCAGGCCACGTATATTCCAATTAGGAACATAAAACTAGTTTAAATTGTGTGTATGAAGTTTTGAGGATAAAGGGGAATAAGTGAGTGTTTTTTCCTCCTCTCTCACTACAACTCCCTGTATTTTTCAGGAAGAAGTTTTCAAGACTTCCTAAAAATTAGGGGAGCTTCAGTAGAAGCAAACTCTATCTCAAAGACTCATGGAAAAGAGGGGGGAAAAGGGACCAAGAACTGGGGGAGAAGACTGTTTGTCTGGCAATGATGATGATTCTAAAGAAATGATGGGGGGAAAGATGAAACTAGAGAGATTTTATCTGATATCTGATTTAGTCTCAGTTCTTGGCCACCGTGTACACTAACAAATGAATCTCAAAGGCTTTCCTGAACAGTTACTGGCATTTTCTCTCTAAGAGGATTGGAGAACCAGTGTCACTATCTCCAAGAACATTATTATTCCTCAGCTTTTAGTCTGAAAGGTTTGGTCAGATTTATATGGCAGTGCTGATTATAAAGGTGGTGTGCCAAGTCCAGAAGGCCAATTGAACAGTAACTGGAAAGGTCTCGTGACTGAACTGGTGATACTGGTCACTGTCCGACCTAAACGTTCAGAACTTTAGACACTAATTCCTAGGCACTTACTCTAACTTCCCTATCTCAAATTATTTAAGATATACACCACAGACTTGGGGAAAAAAATAAAAAAGGAAAAAAAAAAGTGTCTTTTCACTTCTGTTTTTGTGAAATCCAGAATAATATTTCAGGCCTTTTCCCAGGAAATTCAATAGCATCATTTATTTTAAAGATTTCTCTCTGCTTCACAGACGTATAATGCACCAAATGACAGCAATCTCCTTGCAAACTCCAATAACCCACTGGGCAGTGGGAAAAGGGCCTATTAAGACATAAATCTGTTTTTTTTAGAAGTCAGTGCAATAACCTCCTCTGATAGCAACATGGAAATCAATTGTGCTGGTTTTGGCTGGGGGTGCAGAAGAGTTGGGAGGAGACACAGCCAGGACAGCTGACCTCAACTGCCCAAGGGATACTCCACAGCACGTGGCATCGTGCTCAGTGATAAACCAGGGGGAGGTGGGCAGGGGGCGGCTGCTGCTCAGGGAACGGCCAGGAATCATCAGGTTGGTGGTGAGCAGTTGTTTTCATTTGCATCACTTGTCTTTCTTGGGTTTTATTTCTCTGTTATTTTTGTTTTCATTACTACTACTACTATTGTTATTGTTGTCATTATTACCTTATTTCAATTATTAAACTGTTCTTATCTCAACCCACACATCAGCATTAAATCCTGGTAGTACTACTGCACAAGAGTTACTGTTGTCTATGCAAACATTAATATAGTTTGATGAAATAAACCAAGTATTACCGGCCGTCCATGCTGACTTTCATAATACAGGAGGCTTTTCTGGAGAGATGTTTTCTCTTCTACCAAATGGTCTTTTGTCATTTTCTGTCAGAAGAACAATTCACATCTAATCCAACACAAGTCACTTGAACAGTTTTTCTACATTAGCAGCTATACAGATGCCTTAGCTAAACTTAGCTTAGTTAATACCATACATCCCACCTTCACCCATCTAAAGCTGTCCAATACTGTCAAGCACATACTTGTAAATATTTTAATACAGAGTGAGTAAGGAAAACATGATTTCCCCCACGGAGAAATATGGGGGCTTGGGAAAGGGCTGCCAGACAGAGGCATCATTTTGTTAATAAAGTGGTATCTGAAGTGTCTGACAGTGCTCTATTTCCCTCTGTTATTCTCTTAAAAACAGCCCATGCATAACCTTATGCTTACTTTTATATCTTCTGGCAAACATCTCTCTACTCGTTTTTCCTTCAACCTTTTCAAAATGAGCTCAAGTGTAGCTTCCTTGGTGGGCTTCTTCTCTTTCTGCACAACCCGCATCTCATCTCCATTTTCTCCCTCCTCTTGGTCAAGAGAGGAACCAAAGCTTTTTGGAAGAGTGTTACTTCGTGGACGTGTTTGAGGTATGAATTCTCCATCTGAGCTCCTCTGCTTTGCATCTGAAATGAGAAAAATTGCTCAAGCCAAAGGTTTAAAAAGAAATGACTTTCAGTTCAAGTGCAAATAAAGGAACATAACAGTTTGCATAAGCAAAGTTTCTCTTCTAATGAACTAAAAACAAAGCCACAAAAATAATTTTATCTTGATTTTTGAATAGTTCAGAATCTAGAAATGAAACAATTTTACTGTCCTGTGGAATTTTACTGAATGACTTGGCCATTTTAGTGACCAGAAACTGCAGCGTCCCTTACCTTTTATTTGCTTTCTCAATTTGGTAAGTTCAGTCATCCATTTTAAAACTTTCGGATTGGCCGCAATATCACTATAGGAGGGCTGAAACATAACACAAACAAACTGCATTTTATAAAACCAAACAAACTGAAGTTTGTTTATAATGATTTCTTTCAAGATTTGTTAATATTTATGACATCAAATGTGACCAGTTACATGGATACCACTCTTTGTATCAGATCAGGTCTCAGTGCTACGCTTGTGAAAATAAACTTGAAACAAGACATCAGAAGCTGAGCCAGACAGTGGTAAGATGCTTCTGTCTCCACATGTCTCATCTGATATCCCCGAGAGTCTCACTGCCTAAACACCACTGCCCTTCTTTGACCTCAGGCATTACAGCACATTTTCTGGTACTGCTGCTGTTCAGTTCACTTTTGCAGGCAACACTGCATAACAAAATTTCTACCATTTGTGATCCCACAGCTAGTTATTCAGTGAGGAACTACAGGAAGTAACTTAGCTCTACCATGCAGTTACTTCTCCTGAGTAAGAGCAAAAGTGGTAACTTACCTTGCTGTTTTTCTCTTTTTCAAACTGTTCCTCAAATTGTTTAATTTTTTTCTGTAATTTCTTGACAAGCTGATAAGGTGTCTTGTCTTCCCTTTTGTCATCTTTGGAGCTAAAGGATGCTCTTCGTGTTCTGTATTAAAAACATTTTTAAATGTCATTTAAATAATTAAACAACTTGTCTATTTGAGTAACAGGTGACCAATTTCATTTTTTTCTCCAGTGCACAATTGATTCTTTTCAGGTTTTCAGTTACTTCCTGAATCGAATTGATTTGATCTGCTGCCTTCAAAATGTGATGTGTTATTCTTTCCTCTCTAATTTCAATAATACTCCTAACAATAAAACAGCGTTTGAAATTCCAGTGTAATAAACTAATCTACTGTTAATTACACTGTCATTAAAACAGTTCAGATCTTGCTGGTGGCTAAGCCACTTATCTAAGGTACTAGATACTCAGTACTTGTTGAAATACTGGGCACAGAATGAAGCCTAGGCTAGAAGCTACCACTGAACAATCCTTGCTCCCCCTAGTTATGAGATGCTTCCCTAAGAATCATCTATATCATCTAAACTGTTTGCCCTACTAATGTATTTTTAGAGCACGGGATTCTGGTTTTGAATAATCTTTTGCACTTGTTCAGCTCCTTGACATTTGCTGCTTATGAAAAGCCTTTTCATTTCAAGGCTGACCATGAGAATTTTCTAGCACACTTCTTACACAAGGTGCCTGAAAGATCTCCCAGCACAGCCAGTGACATCTACGTAGTTCAAGATATTTGAAACACTAATCTAATAATCTACTAGTGTAAATCCTTATTAGTTTCAGAATGAGAGCAGGTATTATAATCAGCACTTCTCTGCAGGTCAGTCTTCCGCATCATTTTAACAGTGCTTGTCAGCTCTCTTCTGTGGCTAACTAGAGAAAACTTGGGCAAGTGTCTTTTTCAATCAATAAATCTGTGTCAGACAGAGAATCGAGGACTCTCAACATTGTCCTTTCTGTTTGAAAGTTCCCATTTTTATGGGATTATCTCATCCCTAACAAGAACAGAAATCCTTAAATTCTCTTTCATAGCAGCAGACAGAACAGGTCACAGGTTATTCACAGTTTTGGAGGGTCACACTCCCCAGGAACTTGCAGCTTGTTTAGTTACAACACTGCTTTCATACATGGGGTTAAATGGGCTCAGTCCTCTCAATCTACAGGAAAAAAACTGTATTAAGAACTCTGCCTCTTCACTGCACTGCTATCCCACACCTCTATCAGCTATCCCTCCCTCTAACAGCTGGTACTTTCCTATAACCCTTCTGAATGAAGGCTTTCCACAGCCCGAGTGAAGAATCTGCCCAAACTATCACTGCACACTTTAGTTGCAATGGTTTGTATAACCTGGCTCTCTTTACTGGGAGTCAGTAACATGGCACACAAATCAAATCTGAAATTATGCAACATGAAAATAGATATTCATGCTACTGAGAGAAAAACAAAACAAAAAGCTAAAGCTTACATAAAATCACAGACCTGCAGTCCAGTGAAGACTGGCAAACAAAGGATATAAACACTATCTGCAGCCCAGAAAGTGTCATTAGAGCAGGATGTCGGAAGCCCTGACCAGATGCCAGGGAAATCTGTGTAAGCTGGCCCTATTTTTACACTCTTTCCCTCAGCACCTGCCAGCATCCACTTTGAGAGAAACGATCCCACCCCAGATGCACCTCTGGTGGGACACACTGTGGAGGTTCCTGCGAGGCAGAACAGCCCAATGACCATATGATGGTACATTTGACCTTGGTCTTCAATTAATTCACACCGTGAAAACCCAAGAGGTTCTTAAACAGCTGTATTTTCATGCTGGCAGTTACACCTCCTGCCCCAATCCCCACCAAGTTGCATCCAAATACATACCTAATGAAAGAAAGTGCTTTGGATGAAGAATCTAATGTTTCTGGATCATGTAAGAAACGCTGGCTTTGTCCGAAATCCAAACTCCGATGTGACAGTATCGGGTGACAGTCCTCTTCCAAGGGATGGTTAGTCATCCTCCCAGCCTGTGGGGAAAGCTGAGCTTCTCCAGATTCACTGTCCTCCTGCCAAGACTTGAAAGCAGGAAACGGATCTGGAAGATAAAAAAGGGACACAAAATTTTTCTGTTATCAGAATTATCACCAGGAATCAAAAGGACACAAAAATGCGTACTCAATGCTTAGTCTTGTATGCTATAAAGGATGTGGTGTCATACAAAAAGTGAATCAAAACATTGAAATACATCAGAGCGCTACGAATTCTGTCATTTAACAATTGAAAGGGAAGGGTACTGGAATGAAGTGTGCACACTAGGATCCCTTTTTCAAAGTGTCTCTTGGAAGTATGCAGTTCAACAGTGTACAAGAGCCTTATTCACTTACCAGAAATCCAAAGTTAGAACAATTTATTTATTTATTGTCCGTTGCAATATTTTGTTGTGGAAATTAATTTTTATACCTTATGCATGCAAAGATTGTCCTCTTGGTTTTGAAGGAGGTAAGCCTGACAATACCTCCTTAGGTACAATGCCCATTTGCTTAAGTCTTTTTGAAGGAGTGTTGTTGGGTATTTTAAGTTTAAATCCATCTCGACACCACTGAGAAAAAGAGATTCTTAATTTGTGGAAGGTGATTTCTTTTTAGGCAGGAGATTCCAAAACAATCATTTTTTTTTCATTCTTATAAAAAGTTAGTTGGTAACATCCCTTATAATTCTCAGACAGAGTTTTCTTGCTGACTAACAAAAAGCTGATAAAGCCTTCCGAGCACTTTAAAATCCCACCCCCCTTTTCCTTCCAGAGAGTTGCCTACATTTTCCAGTGCAAATCAGAAATTTGAAAACTGGGTTCAAAGTGTGCAGAACAACATTAAAACCCACAAAGTAATCTTTTTAAAAAAATAACCCTTGCACCTGCTTTCCACTGTACATTTACTAAGTATTGTTGGGATTTTTTGGTTTGTTTTTAAGCTATAATCTTGCCTGTTTACACAGGACAAGAAGGGGACGTTTTAGCAAAAAGTCAACAAAAAACCTGCAGATCAGAACATTCCCAAGATGTAAGGGACAGCAGGTGAAGGGTTGGTCAGAAAGCAAACCATAAACTATCAAAAGGCAGATAACTGAACGTATGGCGAACCATACTTACCCTCCCCTTCTCTCTGCAGATGCATTGTTTTGAAATCAATGAGGGGAAAAGTGATAGGGCATGGCGCTAATAAAATGAAAAAGAATGGCAAAAATACTAAAGTGAACACACAGCACAGTCAGAACAAACTATACATAACATGTAAAGCAGGAAGATACAGTACCAGGGAAAAACATCCCATCTCTTGAGCCAGGCTCTGAGCACTCTCAGCTTCCAATCAATCTCAGTGGCAGGTGAGGATGCTCAGTCCTTAGCAAATCTGAACTTCTTACTGAAAAGGTTTACAAAGAACTGACACAGGAATAGTAAAGACTTATTGTAGTTTGATAAGAGTCTCATGCATCCTCACATTAACAAAAGACAAGTTCTAAATACGTTTTTGCTCACAGCTTGTAAATAATAGAGATGGTGGTGATTTCCAAAAGGCAGGAGAAATGCAGAGAAAATACTCAGAAATACAGATTAACTAATCTGCATTTTCCCCTTAAGCCAGCAAGCATTTGATGCTCATTTTCAAGAACTCTGTTGGTCACAGGCCTTTGAGTTTTCTATTCCACAGGCTTTAATAACCCAAATCTTGTAGCTAGGTTTGGAGGAGTACAGATTTCTTTACAAAGCAAATCTGCTCCAGTGGAATGGCACAAAGAATTGCAGTGTCTTGGAAGGCTGAGATCACAACAACCATTCTAAACAGGACTGAAGAACAGCCAAAGTTAAAAAACTTTGCAATGAAATAGCAACTCTTGCAAAATATTGTAATTTTACCACAGAGAAGCTTATAATAGAAATTTATATACAGATATGCTACTTTCTGTTCAGAGTAAGGACCATAAAGCTACTTGCATAAGTAAAACCAAAGCAACTTTTATGAGCAGATTTAAGGAAATAATGAACATGGAAGCCACAAACCTTCTGAGAATATGTACTAAATCAGATTAACACAAATAGAGGGTGCAACAAAATGTAATGTGCAAGGAAGCAATTCATGTAAATAAAACACTGAGAACATAGGCAGGATTTTTTTAGCTTTAGACCAAGTTATTAACCTGGGACATAAGAATGAAAATCTAGACTCTCTGTCCTCGGGTGCCTGCATATCAGTGTCTTTATGACATGACATACTCTGAATGTAGTTTGCTAGGGCTCAAGAATGCCAACCAGCAAATATTCTACAAATCTAAGCCAATCACGAGCTGCAAACCTCATCACTTGTAAAAGGGTTAAAAGGGAAGGATGGATTAATGCAGGCAACTAATTTGGACAACAGTCAACACTGGTGACAAATTAACAATAAGTTATCACCTTTTGAGCTTCAGGACAATGCTTTATGTGCTGACATGCTACAACTATATCCTGCACTGTTAAACTCCCTACATCCCAGGTATACTTCATTGATTGTAATATTTATAACACAGCAACCAGAAGTGCAGCCATTCTTTGTTACCAGTGTCTTACTAACATTTGACCATGACACTTTCAGGCATCTCAAAGGGTGGCTGTCACTGTTGGAAGTTAAAACCTCCCCCGTGCCTAGTAAATCTGTACTCTTATCTACCAAGTTGTATTTGCAAGTTTTTAGAATTGGAAACAAGTTGACTGTGTTTGCTGCACTGTCAGTGACAGTTCACACTATTTTAGCAAGCTGTATCACTTGCATTTTTCATGGTGTGACGATGCAGAATATCAGCACTAGGCAGAGGAAACAGGATATAATAAACATGTAAAAAGATAAGTGCTTTGTAAAGAAGATACTGACAAGAGTGTTTTGCTCTGGTTGCAAAGGACTTATTTAGAAAAGTAAAACAGTCTAAACAGTTACTAGCAGACATTTGAGCAACAAAGTTCAGCAAAGTCACAAGCTTGGGGGCTTGCTAATCTTAGAAGACCACGAAGAGTAAGGTCACAAACATAAGGGATTCTGCCTCAGAGAAAACTGTGTTTTAAACACTTTGCTTTTTCTAAAACCCAAACAATGGAGGGAGCCGGGGCACAGAAATAATACCCATCTGCAGCTTGAACTTTTCTTTGAAAATCTAGAGCCGTTTCAAGTTGTCTAATGACATAGAAACCAACATCTGACATTCCTGATGTTTAAAACAAGACAACCAACAGATTTTTCAGAATAAATGAAATATTAATTGCTGTGTTTAGTAGTTTAGTCAAATTCAGTTGGTATTAGAACTTCAGTAACTTACATTTAGGAAAAAAGAGAACACAAACAAGACAGTGTGAATATTAACTATATGACAGTCTGAGAAAGTGCTTCTAAGCACTTGGATGAGAGACTCAGGGTCCTGGGAACCATAAGTCATTTTTTTAAAAAACAAACAAACAAACCAACCTCTAGTATGAAACTTATGCTTTTTTGCTTTCTTTAGTTGCTCCTTTGACTATTTTTCCTTTACAGTTTTTAAAGGTCCTTAATTAAGTTGCAGATAGTTCTGAAACAAGATCGGACCTACTCATGACTTGGTCCATCTTACCTTGTGTATAGGGACATCCTATTCTGGTTGAACTAAAGAGAAAAAACTTCAGTGTCTGCTGCTTCTACTTTGTCAAACGTTCTCCTTATCATTACCAGCTAACTATTGTGAGCTAAAGGGTGCGAATTACCTTCCCATTTGTCACCATCAGATACATTCTTCAGATCTAGTCGTGGTACTTGGACACCCAGAGCTTCCTCAGAACCATTAACGTTGCCCTCCTCTGACACCTCTGAATCAGTATTTGCATTAAGATCACAAATCTTGCTACTTGAATCCTGTATTTAAACAACAGAACAGAACAATTTTATTATTATTTAGCAACTTGAAATCAGGTACCTGATCAGTGCCAGTTCTGACACTTCTGGAAATTTTCTGGGCAAAAAAAATAAAAAAAAAATAATTCTTTCCTAACTGAATGAATTACAAACAAGCTTCCACCCACTCCAAATCATTTCCATTACAAAACATTCCTTACATGAGATGCATAAGTATAAGCTTGCCCTGCTGCCAAAAGTTGCTGTGAAGCGAGATGATGAGAAGGTTTTGCAAACCTTGCAGCAGGCCAACCAACATGATTTTAAAAGCTAAATTTATTGGTTTTCTTCATATCTGTAAAACATGTAAGTTTCTAAGATGCCATGTGTCTGTATATAAATGAAATAATAATCTTACCAGAAACATCTCCGAAGATATTCTATCATTGCCACCAAGCAATATACTATTTTCCCTAAAAAGAAGACAGAGGCCTAATTATTTTAAATGCAAGACCTTAATGGACAGTAAACACCATACATTGCCTTTATTCTTGCATATATTAGTCCAGTTTTAGCAGATATACAATCAATTTCCTTAAAGTGATAATTAAAGTTCTGGGGAACAGAATTTACATTGTTGGGTTTTGGGGTTTTTTTCCTCTTTGTTCTTCACACAGAACTTCAAACTGAAGTGTGTGAACAACAACTGGACTTGAACCAAGCTGAGAAAAAAAACAGCTCAGACCTTTATTCTCAAATTAGGAGTAAATATTTTAAAACCCGATTGAACTCAAACTGAAATCCCAATCAATGCTGAACTCAAACTGCAAAAGAACTTACAGGTTTTCTGGTTAGTCACTATTATTGGCCCAACATAATTATACACATCATATAGGCTTGTACTTATTTTCTCTTTCAAGCACATGAAGTTCAATGCCTTTTATATCATCATCACAAAAACGTAACTCCATTTTATCCTCTCTGTTTTCACACGTGTGAAGTTTTATGTTTCACCTCCCTTATGTGGAGGGTGAAACCTCCCTGTGCTGTGCTGTCACAAATCCCCAGTTTAGGACTCTTTTTCAAAACCCAAGTTACACATTCTGCCATGTAGAATGAAAGAAAGCAAAAGAAAAATACATACCTTTCACTATTATTTTCTCCATCAACATCTGCATCTTTATCACATGGTTTCAATAATATGTCTGCAGTCTGTTGGCAAAAAGTATGTTTACAAAGATCTGGGAATGGCATTCTCAGCTGAAAACATCGCTGTAACCATCACTAACCACAAAAACCCCTCAAGAACTAAAAGCACAGCTTTTTGTGTGAGAGTGGAAATCATGCTTTTCAACCATGCAATATTTTTACATCTGAAGTGAAGCCAGCAACGAGGTGTTTTAATCACTAAAATCCCCAGTTTAGGACTCTTTAAACATCTTTTTTATTATTTCATTTAAATATAAACACCAACAGTTCTACTACAAATTGTTAACCCTAGCATGAAGCTTGGAGTCACTAAAATCATGGCAGTAAGTATATCCTAGGCTCAAAAATAAACTAGTTGGATGTAGACTTGTGCTCAGCATGTATGAAATGAAACAACTCTGACAGACTTTCTAAAAGGAGCTACTAATCCCTGTTACTAAATAAAGCAGCAACAGAACGGGAAGGGGATGAAGAGATGCTGGCATTTCTATGACACCATCTCACAGATGAATACATGGCACCATTTTGTTCACTAAAAGTTGGCACAGGAAGACTGACTACTTTAAGCATTTATACCAAAGCCCAGTACTTGATTCCTTCCATGTGTCTTATTTGGGGGAATGAAAGAACTTTGAAATATAAAATATTTTAAAATAACAGATTTCATCTGGTTTCAGACTTCAAGAAGTTCTCACAAATGATCTTTAAAATGCCTGAATATAAAATAAAGTTACCTGGAGAGTTCAAATATACACAAATGGTTGCCAGTTTTACACTGCTGACAGTAATATTCGCCCTCGTCAGACAGAACTCCATTATTCTGTTTACATTATTTCAGTCCTCAAGTCAAATTCCAATTCAAGGTAACAATTCTTTAATTACAGTGCATTTGTCATACTCCAGCAGGTAATCCCCACCCTGGAGATGAGCTGTGCAAGTCTTGCATAGTCACACCTATTGTAGTTATGGAAACAGCTGCTTCTGTTTCCATTTCAGGTCCAGAGGAGAGCTCACCTGCACACCTTTCATTTCCTACAACCCTGTGTGTCCCTCTCCAGCTCCTTTCACACAGAAGAATCAGTGCATTTCCCTTTAGCATCTCCCCAAAAGATACAGCTCTCCATTAACAGCTGCAATGTTTTATTAACAAGAAGGTAGAAACTAACACTGAAAAAACAGATCTTTACCCCTGAATGCCACCTTACCACTGATACCAACAGAAGAAAATGTACCAAAAAGCATCAGGTATGACAACAAAAGCACATCTATAGATGACCATGCACTCCCAAGCATCACATTCCCTTTATATGCTGAGCATGGTAACATGGTTGGAACTCCAAAGGGCCCACACTTCATAAGAAGTGAAATTCACATTCCTCAGCTTTCTTTGAAACCACTGTAACAGCATAAAATGCACTGAAAAGCCACCAATTTGCAGTGGTTTTCCTCCATCTCCATTTGTATTTTCTGAGTTTTGATTTCTAAAGCTCATCATCTATTTTAACTGGGAAGTCAGGAGGAAGCAAAGTGTCAGGAGCTAATATGAGAAACTTGCTCTCCATTGCTTTTGAAGGCTTTCATTGTCAAAAGGCTGAAAACCTAAATAAATACTGCAAATAAGAGACTTGTAATAGCCAGTCAGAAAGACTTATGGCACAAATATGAAACTCCACCCTCTCTACTTTCAACAGAGTTCCTGCAAACACAGTATTCATCTGAACTGGATAAAATATCTAATTGCAACACCGTGTTTTGTGCATTTTGCACTATAGGTAACAATCTAATAATTATTTTATAACAAAATCTGGCACTAATCATCAGGAAAGAACCTGGATGATCAATACATTCTGTGAAAATTTAATTTACAGAACGGGATTATAGAACAATATGCTAGTTTATTAGGAACAACTAAAAATCTGGCTTGTTGGGTGATTCAGGAGTCATTCAGGATCCACAAAAGCAAACAACCTAGGAGAAGAGTGTGATAGGATAAATGAAAAGCACCACGGCAACATTTTAATAAAAGTGTAGAGTCCAGACAAGACTCACAGTTTCACTATACCAAGGCACCCATTTCTATCTCTTCAAGTTCACAGACCCATTAAATTTTTCTAGTTAGTTGAAGTCTCCTAACAATAGGTTTGCTTATCTAGTTATCTTTCAGGAAACCCTCAGAAAGATTTATGGACTCACAGGCGAGAAAAACCATAGCAGAAAGTTCTCTACACACAGTAAATTTCCCTACCCACAGAATTCATCATTTAGATTTATGACACCAGAAGTTTCACCAAATAAGGAACTATAGATTTGAATTTTTCATTGGAAGTGCTTATTTGACAGCTGCATGTGTGCTATTTCATACAGAGTGATGGAAACTATATTCTCTTGCATATTACTGTTATACTTGATTTCATTTCTGTCAGCACATATTTTACAGCATTGCCTGATTGCATAAAGATACCCTGAACGAGAGAGTGATGTCTGCTCACTAATAAAAAATGCTAGTACAGTTCAAGCCATCATTACAAGTTCAGGCCATACCTACTACAAACCTTCATGTTTGATTGCATGTGAAGATCTAATAATTTGCAGCTCAGAGCAAAGCTAAGGCATGTTTGTTGTACAGGACAAACAATTATTTCAACATTTGCAGTTGCTACAATACTGTGCTCCATTCAAACTGCATACAATGCTTGCTTCTTCCAGTGACAAAGCTTTGCAATTCAAACATAACATATAAAAGCAAAGCCAAAATTACATCTGTGACACTTGATTATCCTGTGGTCTGTTTACATTTTCAGTTGCTTTCTGAAGTTTAACAGAAACTTAACTTGGTGTTAGCATCACAATACATGCTCATGCAGCACTCTGGACAGATTTTTCTGCTTTGGAATACAAATGGTCAATCCTGGTAGTTTTCCAGATGACAATATAAGTATTGCACCTCTTCAGGAGGTCAAAAGTCTAATTTCATTTTTCTTTTGCTGAACACCTCAAGTGTAAGGATTATAACAGTACACATCAGTATGGAGAAACACAAGCTATCAGCACAACACAAGTCAAATATCTAAGCAAAGAGGTCCACAGAGAAGTAACACAACTTCCTGCAACCAGAAATGGGATGAGCATGTGTTGAAAAGAATGGAACACCTATGCCTACCACAGAAGAAACTAGAAACAGGCTGAGAAAAGGCTGTAATTAGCTAATTACAAACCCACACCTTCCTAGCACAAGCAATGGTCAGGAGGCTGCAGAGTCTCAAGGTGACTGGTATTTCTACCCTTTTTGATACATTAAAGGTGTGACTAACTGTGGGCTACACTACCACCACAGCTCTAGATCTGCTCCTCAGGAAGCCTTTACTAACACAGTTGCTATTCTAACTGCTATGTTTGCTGATACACTGACTTACCTGAGCAGAAGGAAGGGCTGGTACCTGTGAAAGACCAATAGAAAAACATCAGTCAGGGTCCAAACAAGCTGCACTGCAGTACACAAGAATTTCTTTGTGCATGTCTATGAAATGCACAGAGCAGAGAAGACAATCAACTGCAGAGAGCAGCAGTGCCACGTAAGGCTGCATCAGAGCTATCAGGTAAACTTGGATCTCTAAAGCACTTTGCTAAAGCCAAAGCAATTTCTGATTTTCATATACCAGAGGCTCTCCCTCTCACCTGAACGCTTTCCTCTTCCTCAGTTACAGTATCATGTTTCATAGCTTCACTGTCTAAATCAGTGCAAACCAATACTTCAGAGCAGCCTCCTGTGTTCTCACTGCTACCAGTGTTATTATCTTCAATAACATCATTCCTAAAGAGAAGAACAGAAAGACTTCAGCAACCTGTTGTTCTACCTTCAAAAGAAAAAAAAACCACACTTTTTTTTTTCTAAAAAAACCAGCATCAAACATCAGACTTATTTAAAAAAAATTATTCTGACCAAAGCTACTGGTAATATCTACAGTTTCAATCCCAAATTTATTTATGTAGTTTTTATATACTTCTGAGGTTTCCTACAACAGTGTGTGATAGATACATTAAAATGTATTTGTTGGATTCTTTTGTTAATGATCAGGCACACATCCCTCACTTATTGTGCTGATGTAAGGAATGAAAGTGCCAACAGCCAGAAGAAATGACATGTTGAAACTACTATGACTCAGTGAAGCTGTTGTGGCTACACTCCTCTCAACACTGAAGCCAGCTAGTTTACAGCTGCTATCACCATGTTCTCTCCTCCAGTGAGAAATCCCATTATTTCTAACATTTAATCTTCCTCAAATTCAACTCAAGGCTTGTAACTGTACAACCAGATTAAAACTAATTCACAACATATTTATGTCCATATATTCTTTAGATGCCAGCTTCCCTGTTACCACCATTCTGTAATTCATCACAAGATTGTGACTGCCTTGCCTTCCTTCTCTTTGCTCACAAAGAATTCCACACTACTTTTAAAAATGCTCCTCCCCTACCAGGCATACAGATACTCAACAGGATAGCTCAGAATTTCACGTTTTAATTCTCTTTTCTTAATTCCAGCAATTCTTTTAAGTTCATTGTAAGAAATTTGCACTGGATCGCTGCACTTTTCAGTTATTCATTTAACTGTGTATCTGCCTTGTGCACAGTCTGCTGGCAGCACTGTTTTAAAGGACCCAGATGACCTTTTTCAGGAATGCTATCATGTGTCCTCTATTACGGTTAATCCACGGTGGAACGATGATCAGAAGCGTCTGAAACCGTGACTGTGTCAGAAGAGTATCTTGGTTTCAAACCTGCACTGATAGCCCTTTCAGCTTCTGCTGCTGTGAAGTCAGCCAGCCTTTAAAGCACTTGGACTGTAGCTGAAGGAATTCAGCCACAACAGGTCTTTCAGGCCACTTATAAATTACTTCAAAGACATTCAATCGCCAACACCAAAACTCCAGTTTTAATTTAACGTTACCAGCAATGATCACTACTTTTATGATCAACTGCTAACTTTAGTCCAATCTCGTCACAGATAAAACTCCTAAAAACAGTTTAGAAAACAGCATTCAAGTTTGAATATTTTGTGTATTACAGGCATTGAGCAACAATGGAATTTAGGTACTAAAGTCCTACTTAACTACACCTTTTTGGAGTTTGGGTATTAATCGCGACTATTGATTTTTAATAAAGCACCAAAATGTACCAGCTGCTCAGTGCTGCCATGGCAAGATTTACAGTAAAAACAAAAGGTGATCAAATGAGGCTGAAACTCTACACAAGTAAACCCACAGTGCTCATTCTACCCATTTTTAGCTGTTTCGTTGTCACTAGCAGCCAGAGCAGTAGAATAGCTATGTTGACATGGAAAGATGGGGTAAATTGAAACAGCACCTACAGCAGCTTTTTAAGACACAGCAATTTAAGTTCTTGTGCTGCTTGCATAGAATTCAGCAGTAAATAGTTGTACTTCACAATATTTGTAGCTATAAGATCAATTTAAAATATTTGCTCCAAGAGCTGTTGATTACTGGCAACTGATAGGACCTAATTTTTTTAAAATATGAGATAAATTGAAATTAATAGGAAAAATCATGACTTTTGCTTTGGGCTGAGGTGAGGGATTGGGGTAGTTTGTTTTGGAAGAGTTAAGATATTACATTCTACGGAATTCATTACAAATATAACAAAAATCTTACTGGTTGTTAGATCCTTCCTCATCCCCGCTGGGATTTTTTTCTTCACTGTTACAGCCCAGTCTGTGTTGCTGTATATGTTTAAGATCGTTATCTAAGCTGCTCTGCAGGTCAAAAAGGTGCTGTTCTACAGCTGCTCGAATTGTTCTTTCCAAAATGCTAAAAAGAAAAAGGACAGAAAATTCATATTAAGAACTCTCCTATTGCATTGATCAACTATGCAGAAGGGCAGACGATAACAAACCTTACACATGACAGAGGAATCTTTGATGCCAAGTACTTTGAGGCAAAAAGAGACTGACTTTCCCAAAAAGGCAGTGAAATTACTGTATCTGCTATCTTTCATTTCATAAGATAGACAAAGTATTATGAAGTCTATTAACAGTATTGTAAGAGTAATCAACACATTACAATGACTAACTTTTCAATAACTACACACAAAAACTTATAAAAGCCTAATATATTAGTGTGACAGTAAAATCCTGTGTCAGTAAGAGGTCAGATTCAATCCTGGAGCAGGTACCACTTCAGCAGAGCTGGCTGTAACCCCTCCTGAACCGGGCTGCAATCTTGAGAGGCAAGAGCCAACAAATAGCAGAGACAATAAGCAAGTACCTGACGAAGGACACAGGACATATCCAGAGATATATCAAGAGAAGAACAGCACTCTTTAAAACCAGACTGCTCTGTTGAGTGCTGCTTAGGCAGCCCATCCAAAATGAGAAATTAGGCCTATAAAAAAATCTTCCTGTAAGAATCTTAAAATATTTTACTCCTGGAACTGTGTGTTTATTTCCCCCCCACATTTGTACATGCAATTCCACTGAACTGTACTCAATATTAACAACTAGAAGTGGTGCTAAAAATACAATGCACATGCTGTTACAAAGTCAAACACCTATGATGTATTAAGCATAAAACCAAAGTGTTTTGGACTCTAGATCTTCCCTACTGTGCTTTCATGCTTCTGCAATCAACAACATTAACAGGTCCTTCTTGCATTAGTGTTATGTGCCATAAGTGAAATACTTCTCCCTAGAATATGTTCATTCATAACCATAAGAAACAATCCTACTGCATTTCTTTTTCTTGAAACAAGACATGTCTTCTATGCATGTTCTAGTAACAGCACAATCTAAACATTTTATATTTTCATTATACTTACTCTGCAGAGGCTGGCAAGATACTTATGGGAGAGATATGAGCACTGCAATGAAGAAGAAATAAGTTAATGTAATGCAAAACTTATCACACCAAATAAGTCTCGAAGTCAACAGAAAGCAACTTAGAAAATACTTGAAGACTTGCATGTAAATAATACAAGTAGAATAAATATGTAGTAAACATTGATTTGCAGGCCCTTTATTATTTAGATGAAGAAATCTCAAGGACTGCCATCATGAGACAGAAAGCTGTAGAAGTAGCAACGCAGATTCCTGTCTCTCAAGAGCCAATACTCAGTGCATTCTGAAGCCCTAAGCTCTCTGATGTACAGTCTTTCCCATGGGAAATACTAATCACTTAGTCTCCAAAGATTTCCTGCCACCTTGCTTAAGAATGCAGATTTTAACCTTGCTGCCTAAAGCAAATTCCAAATTACTCTGCTTTCCTCCACGGCTGCAATTCACAGAGGTTTCTCCCTGCCTGTCAGACTGTTGCATAATTTTATTTTGCAATATTCAACATATCTGCAGCATTCTCCAAGGACAGCCACATTTCAAGTGCAAGGCAGGCACCTTCCAAGGGTTTTGAGACAAGAGCTAGTAATTTGTAAAGCAGCTGGAAGTCTCCTAGCACAAGCCACTTCAGCCTTGGGGAGGTAGAAGGGTGGAGATGAGTGTGACTAACACAAGTACATTAACTCATGTGTATGTGGTCCCTCTTCAATCTTCCATTAACATGAGCAATATTCTGTCATTATAAACAGAATACTTCAATTTCAGACAAAGTGACAGTACATATGGTAAGAAATAAAACTCTCCTGTAAACAGCAATGAGTTGCAACTTACGTATCTTATTCAGAGGAAAACATACACTAACTTCATTTCAGCTAAGAGGTGGGAGGGAAGTAAACAAATGCTTTTTCTTCCCATTATATTTAACTAAGCTCAAAAGAGGTGAAAAACAAAATTTTAGTCTACTCTTTACCATGCAAGAACACTGCTGGCAGCCAAAGCTGATTTTAAATACTATTTTCATGAATGCATAAAGTAAATACCCTGAAATATGAGGGAGCTTGCTACTCCACTGGAGAACAGGTACTACCTCTGCAAGACAGTTTGGACTGGTACTAGCCTTGTTCACCTGAGGGTGAACACATCTGCATTTCATTTATTTTTCTTTCAAATAAAGAAATGGGAAGAAAAAAGTTTGCAATTAAAAATATTTACATTTCATTGATATTTCTGTGCACAGAAGTTCAGCACAGCCCTAGGACTTGTACAAAGTTTTCTGATAAACACATTTTGTTTTGACAGTGCTTGAAATAAAACAAATGAAGACTTGAAGCTGTAAATTCAGCTTCATAAAGGAGATTAAAGAGAGGAGAAGCACGGGCAAGAATCTAAGCAAACAAACCAGCAAGATTTCAAAACAAAAAAAGTAGTTTTAGGCATCTGATCTCAGTATTCTCAGCAAGTTCTACTTAAGATGCATTATAAAAGGTATGCTTGTGTTCTAAAAGTACTAATATTGATTTCAATGTATACAATTACAATTACATTTACTGTTAAAACACAGCCACTCCTAGGACAAACTTGGGGGGAAAAAAAAAGGCAATCAGAGCTCAGAACACTGCAAATCTCTGGCTGGAAAAGAGCAAAAAAAAATCCAGTCAAGGGCACAAGTACAAATACTATTTATAGGAAAATGTGACGACCTGGAATCCTTTTATTCTACCACTTGAGACAATGAGGAACTGTGTCAAGAGTGGGGAGAATCAAACTCATCTCCAAAGAATCGAAGAGATTTCAGACATGGTTCACAACAAAATTTTCCATCTTTACTGCGTAACCTTCAGCCCCCAGTGCTGGATCATTCACTGGTGCTTTTATTAAACACCTTTAGATGCATTAGAGCTACTCAGCAAAAGATGTGCATAAATCAGCAGTGTTGCAAAGCCTGGAGAATCCTCTTACTACATAAGGAATATCTTACGTCTTCACCTAATCACTTTAGCAATTAAGTACTTTTTGAAAGAAATGTGTCAAATGGCTCTTAGCTGGAAATACAACTTCCAAACCCATGTGCCCCGGTTCAAGGATACTTTCCAAAAGCTGTGATTTATATTGCTACAGAGAGCCTTCACGCAGCATGACACAGCAAGACACAGAAAGGTAAACATCTTTGTTTCATAATGCTAACAGACTCTCGAGAATCCCTTTTGCATTGTCTTCCTACCCATAAAAAGTCCCGGTAAAAACATAACTTATGATAGAAAAACACATTAACTAGAGAGAAAACATTTCAAAGTTTTTCTTGGCAATTTAGTGACTGTACCCAGATTACTATTTCTTGTTAAAAAAGTCACTTGTGACATTATTTCATTCCACAATATCTCCAAAATACATTTCACCTCACCTGATTTTACAAAGTCCTATTTGCAAATCACCTCAAAGCAACATTTTCCTTTCATATAATTACCTGTGCAGCAGAACTTTACAGGCCATTCTGATTATTTTTGCGATCCCGAATGAGCACTTCATGTAAAAATGCTTCATTTGGAAAACAACCAAGCGTGCTGTAGGCTGCTGGTTATGCATGCTGCTCGCTGGGATTCAATGGCTGCTTGTCACAGTACTTCTGGAGTGCTGCACTAAACCCTGCAGTCTAAATAGAAATAGACTGCAACATGAGGTCACTCCTGACAATAAGCTGCCCAATCAACACTTGAAAGCCTTCCTGACATGTTGATCACAGATTTTCTAGGATGGAAGTATCTGGATGTCAAAGAGGGTGCTAAACTAAAACAATAAACTATTTCCTAGCAATTCAGGCAGTTGCTAGCATTACTTTACATGCATTTGTGCTCACTTTGTTGCTGTTTATATTATTGCCTCTCACCGATCAGAGCTAATTAAACAAAAAAAGGGTTAATAATATCACACAAGGAGCTCTCCCTTGTCACTGCATTTCACACAGACAAATCAAACTGTTTACAGAACTACTGCCATATCTCATAATTTCACCCATACCATTCTGAGAAGCCCAAGGACCACACCAAGAGTTTTTATACCAGGCTTTGGGCTGACAGTATTTAAGATGAACTGCAGAAAGTAAAGCAAATACTGCTTGGCATGAAAATCTGGAATAATGACAGAGAAGGATTCTAAAGTGATTATTTCAACTGCACATCTTAAAAGTCAGCTGCAGAGCTGAGTCAGTGAGTCTGCTCTCTGAGAGTCAGCACAGCAGAACCAAGAGAGCCCTGGTGAAAAGGCTTCTGAGAACAGAGAATACCACGTTTCCTCTACATACACAATGTCAACTGCTGTGCAACAAATGCTCCCCGTAACATGCTTAAAGAGCACTCAACAGGTTGATTTTAAGCAGCATTTTCAAGCACTCACTAAAATCAAACAGCATTAATGATTACCCACGTTCTCAGCAGATCTCTCCCCAGCTCAAATTAACCCCACGCAGTGCACGAAGGTCGTGTGTTTCACAAAGAACAAACAGAAGGAGTAAAGAAAAAAGGTAATGAGCAAAATTCTGTGCAAGTTGTAGCCCAAATAACTAGAAGGAAGGTCGTATTTCCCATCATATGAATGAAAATAACCAATCTACAACTCCCTGAACATGTTGAACCTCAGCATTCCTTTCCTACCCTCCAGAGACCAAAATACACAGATACTCAGTTCCCAAAATCTGACAACAGCAAAGAGGCAACAAAACTCCAGGTTAAGGAACTGCAAGAATCGTGTTTAAGATCTACTTCTCCTCCTCCTTCCTTTATAAGTTGCTGCAGGCCCTATGTCAAACACCCCAATAAACCTGCACCAACATTTGCTTTTTTTAATATTTTTTTTTACATTGATAAACTAAAACTAAAAAACCAGCTCATTAAAAGCACACTATGAAAGCCTTTAAGTTTGGAAAAATATTTACAGTATTTATAGTGGTTAATAAAGAATACTTTCCCACCTGTAATTTTTTTTTCTTAAGTGTTTCCTGCAGTTGTTCTGGTTTTACAGTCAAAATTCTGTTTCTTCTTCTACAGGATTCCTCCTTATCCTTCCCCACAAATTATGTAAAATGCCAACTATAATTAATGCCTATTAATTTTTAATTAGCCCTAAACATTGAATAAAAATGTTTCTCTCTTCAGGCTATTGAATTTAAACTCTTAAACATGCCGAGTTTGTCACTACTGCTGTGCTTACACATTCCACAAGCATCTAAATACCTGTGAGTAGTTAAATTGCTTTAAAACTTGAACTGGGAGAAGGAGCACTTCCACAGAAATTCCAGTTGCTGCAACTTTTTCTTATAACTCAAACTAAAATTAAACAGCTCTATTGCTGACAAGATTAACTATTAAAATATAATGTAAATTACAAAAAAATAATTATGTTTCCCTCATTATTTTATATTTTACAAATCCTTACAATGAACTAGAAGGAAGTGTGCAGCCAAGCAGCTGCACAGATTTCAACCTGAAATTCACATCCTTAAGACAACTCAGTCTTAGGCTGGGAACTGAACTGTAATTTCCCACACATTTCTTCTGCTTTTAGTCACACTTTTATTACAGATTCTTCCTTTCTCCTCCCTACAAGTTCTTACAAGAACTCTTGTAGAGCTATGTAAACAATAATACAGTAAAACAGCCTTAGAAATTAAAACTTGTGTACTAAAAACCAAGTAAAGCTTAAACCTGTGTTCTACAAGCAAGTGCAAGTAAGTGCTCAAATGAAAGCACCATTTTAAGTTAATGCATCTCCCCTATGAGGACCAGTCTTAATTAAAAGCTGACACTTTGCTACTACCAAACTTGCTCATAGCTTTCTACCAGCAGAGCCTTTCCAAACAGATTTCTCTACAGGGTCTGACTCTTGGGCAGGCAGCACAGGTCTCTCCAGCTTCAGCAGCCATTACAGCTGTTTAGACAATGCGAGACCTTGGCTATTTGTGCATCTTTAATAACATCTTCTAAAAGGCAGTTAACAAATTAAACCTCAACTTGTGCATAGGTGCCAGTCATGTCACTCCTACATTGAAATAACAAATATCAGCCTCTAAGATAAATTTAGTTGGCAGAGCTGAGGACCTTCAGGTGTTTTACAAATATATTAGCAAGTCAATTTTCAAAAAACACAGTATCCAGAGCCTTCTCTTCCACTCAAGTCAAGGAGACCTTCTGGACCCTCAAATCAAGTGTCTTTGCAAGCAACCCACCCTACAAAGTCTCACATGTGACCTTACAAAATGTCATCTTCAAAGTGCTCAAAATTTCCTCCGCATTGCTCCTACTAAAGGCCTTTCTAGAACATCTGAATTCCAACCTAAAAATCATTAATGGTCAATATTATCCCACTTGTTTTCCACTATTCTTCAGGACATACATAGCTCCTCTTCATCCCTGGTGTTTCGTCTCTAGTGTATTTTCAGGAAGCAATCACAGGTATAGAGCCTTCGTTACAATTGTTTATGAAATATATTCTACTGTACTCTAGTAAGAAAGTACTTTCCTCATTTAACACTTGACCAAACTGGGCATAAAAAAAAACGTGGACAAACAAATTATGAGAGTTTAGAAACGAGTTAGGTCATGTAAGGACATGTCTCTGCTCACTAGCACGTGACAAGAAATAGTCCTAGGAGTTCTCGCGGAAAGGGAGTGGTGAAAAAATGGCACAGAATGGGTTTGCATCTACCAATATTCAGATATATTTGATATTTCTGCTACAAAACTGTTTAAATACCACCTTACAGTTTCACTAAAATGTGCCCTTTTTCTGCATAAATCACCATAGTCAATCCAGTCTGAGTTCTACAGGCATTTCTCCTGAGAATTTGTGAACAGTTACTTTATCCCCTATTTTACTACGACAAGAAGTGCACCTACTTCTAAAGCTTCAGTTTGTAGACACCACCACTTATGTCAAAAGCCTGACAGCTTCTGTCTCTCAGACACAACAGACTATACACCAAACTTTAAATCCAAACTCCAAGGCAGAAACAAGTTACCTTGTTGATGCCGTAACGCTCCTAGAATCCGAGAGACTCCCTGTCATATCTAGATGCACCACAGCTGGCCTTTCAACAGGTTTCTCTGTGCCATCTTCTGGAAGTTCTTCAGACTGCTCAAGCTTTACATCTTCCTCCTCTTCCAAGAGATCATTTATCTAATAAAATATTTATTTGCAATTAATGACTTGAAAAGTTCTTTTAACATGTCCAAGGAATTAAAAGAGCACAAGAGGTATAAACCCAACACATTTGTAATTTTTCAGTTTTAGAAAAACAGGCATATACTTGCTTTTATGTAAAACCATAAATTCCACATCATTAAACAGCTACATAACCTTTTGGAAATACTGGATAAAAAAGAGAAGCACTTTTGATGCAGTAAATGAACACAAGCAGAATCAAGAAACACCAAAATCCTGGCCACACTGAAGCCACAAGGCCCAGACCTTTCTCCCTCTATATATAGAGCAGGGACAGGTAGTTCTCCTGTGTTCCATAGGTAGCCTTATTCATGTATGAGAAGCATTTTCAGATCCTTCTATGGAAGGTAACATATAAATCTAAGAACTCAAATTTTGAAGTACTGATGAACACTTATAAATGCAAATGTAATAGCAAGAGTATTGAGAAGTTCCTGTGAAGCCTCATGTCTATTTTTGCTTCTTTATTTCCAAACACATATGTTTTTACAAAGCAGTAAAATATCACCAATTTTAAAAGCCAACTGACAACTCAATGCAGCCACTTTCATTTTTTAAAAATATCTAAAACATAAAGACGTCAACACAACAACGTGATGGTTTGATCTGCAAAGCCCCTCTGTGATTGATTACTGATCTTCCAAAGTTGCAAACCCAAAAAATAAAGTAGCAGCAGAAGCCTCAATAAAACATGCTTTATAATATCTGTTACATGAGTATAAAATGAAACCACTGAATTAAGAAAAATTGAAACTTTAGAAGTCTGAGATTACACAGAAGGCATTTATTTACTTTTTAAAGGGGTGTAATGTGTTATACAGCGCTGCATTTGGGGTAAGAAATGTATTTATCTCTGACTTTCCTCTCTAATTGCAAGGGGACATGACAGGAAACCAAGCACAAGCCCACCCACATGTCAGTTGTCAGTGGAGCTGTGCCCAGTGGGGGAGCAGGACCGCACAGAAGAGCACTGTTGACATCTGGTGGAGACACCAGGAACTTAAAGGGACACCCCACCAGGCCTCAAACTTGGGGAAAAAACAAAAACAAAGCCACACACCACACAGAGTGATAATGCCTGGGAAAACATGTAATGACTCACAGACAAGGCAGTAGTTTAAAGCCTGAGAGCACAGCCCAACTACAAAGATCAGGCACCCCAACCTAAGGCAAGAGTCCTCGGGCTCCGGTTGCTGAAGTTACAGCCCAGCGTTCTTTAACAGCTTTCTGCATGCAGCAGGGCTGTGTCAGTTCTCAGTGCTAGACACACTCCTGCGAAGAGCTGAAGAGCCAGCAAGCACTGCAAAGCTGCAGCACTCTGCTAGAAGCACTAGCAGAGCAGAAGCTGCTCAATCCAGAACTTGCTGCCCACGCTTGGCAGACCAACCCGATGGGTGAGGCGTCTACTGCAGTGAAGAGGAAGCAACCAGCTGCCCTGGTACTCAGCTTACCTGTCTTGCTAGAGGAGGGGTTCCTGGGATAGTTAGGCTTTAAAAATTCAGTATTTATTGTTACCTGCCTTAGCAGCTGCTGGTTATTTACCCTTTTCCTCTTTAAAGAAAACACATCATCTCTTAAGCCAACTGAACATGAGAAAATTCAGTTTATAGTGTTCTGTATTTGTGAGGAAGGGTCCAAGCCAACATTTTATTAATAATCCATGAACCTGGCTTTGATTATACCATAGCACTTCTTCCATGCATTATGACTTATATACCACATCTTGTTAGAATTAAAAATAATTGCCAGCAGAAGGAGGCTGCATCACACCACATTTTCACTTCCCTAACAACTCTCTCTCTCTGCTTACCCCAGCATGATATGGTATTTTACTTCACAAAGTCAAATTTGTTGTGAAGAAAGGCAGAAGAGTGATGATGGACACCATCACTCACATGGACAGGTGAATCTGGCAATCCCAGACTGGTTTGGGTTGGAAGGGACCTTAAAGCTCATCCAGCCTCACCCCCTGCCATGGGCAGGGACACCTCCCACCAGACCAGGCTGCCCCAAGCCCCATCCAACTTGGCCTTGAACACTGCCAGGGAGGGGCAGCCACAGCTTCTCTGGGCACCCTGGGCCAGTGTCTCACCACTTGTTTGATTACCTTAAAGGTAATTAAAAAGCTATACTGTTTATAGAGCAAAACAGCATCTGTGTTGGGCAGGGTATCACTGTTGGTTTAGTCTTGTGTTTTTTGTCTACACAGCATAGCTATACTTACTACAAAGCAACAATTTCAGACGTACCTGTGTCAAGAAAATGCATTTAAGGAAACACCAGGTTTTGTCAGTTTGCAAGAAACTACCAAAAGGCATGCTAAAGAAAACTACATTTCAATGTATCTTTCATAAACATAAATGTGTGTAACAGATACTTAAGTGATAAAATATTGTCAGTTAAAATATTCTTACCTGCTCGGTTATTGAGCTTAAATCATTAGTAGATGAAAAATCTTCCTCTTCATTTTCAAAGAATTCATAGTAGTTCTCCAGAAGTCCCGCCATTATTCTGCTAACTATTTCTTGTTCTTTCAGATCCTCCACATCTGTGTAAATGCTGAAGATTGACACTGTTTTAGTTTAAAAACCTAAATCCAACTGTTTCCCCAAAGAACTCCTGTGAATGACGTCTATGACTAAGGGTTACACTTCACACCATTATCCCTAATCCACTCTGAACACACAGAACTTTCTGTGCCTTCACACTGCTGCATTATAAGACTTTATGCTAGTTTATATTTAAAAGTGATGAAGTAACAACTATTTGTTGTCAATTAACTTTTCATGAGTCATGTTTAAAATTCCAGTATTTTCCCGTGGATAGGAAACCTCCAGTATAACGTTTGCAATTTAACAGCTTTCTCCCAGAACTGCTTTCTTGCTACAAGTAGTTATCTCACACACATTATCTCTAAAAAATTTGAACCTCAGTATAATTACAGTAATGCAACATCAAATCAGTGGTTTCTGCTCACAGACAAGCTGTTGTTTAGATCCGAGCAAGAACTGTAAGACAAAATTGGGGTGGGGGGAACAGAAGGAAAGATATTGCCCAAAACATGTCATGAACTTGCTGCTATTACTCAGGGACAGAGTTTAGACTACAGATGTACACTGCCAAATTCACATAAAAACACTGTATGAACTTTTATAATTGACTTACTGAAAAACATCCGGGCCAAAGACTGCAGCTAAAGAACTTGCTGACCAAATTTCTTCATGATGCGATGCTACATTAGCTAAAAATTTACACAGAAACTTTAACAAACTGTAATTAACAGGTGGAAGCTGCTGCAAGAGGAACCTCAACTTTCTTCCAAATTCATCTTCATTATTATAATCTGCAAAATGTAATAAAAATATTTTAATCACAGAAATATAATACCTGCTTTTTCACATTTGATATTGATCAACTTTCTGACTCTGTCAACAATGGCTTGCTTCTGAAGTACAACTAATTTGGGCAGACCACAGCCTTAAGTGTCAGAACTGGATTTGCATTTGTCTGGCTTGAGATCCTCATACTAAATTTCTCCATGGAAAAAGGAAAAATAAAACCCACCACAAACCCAAAAACTGAAGCATCCAGCCCACATGTCTGAAGAGCATTTACAGGGGTAGCACTTCACAGCAACCCATCTGTCCCAGCACCTCACCCTCTCATTTCTGGATTAGTCTCTTCCTCTCCGATGTTCCCAAGATAATGCATTTTCTATTCCATCACCCCTGAATTATGTCAGTTTTGGAGGGGTGGTGAAGAGGTAGGGGAACGTGAAAAAAAAACACTCCACAGTCTTGATTCCATCACACAGTACCATCAAGATTATTTATAGTTTATTTTATCATTAGGAGAATATACATTTCTTCTATGAAGCAGAAATTGGGAACCTAAGCCCATGATTCCCACCACGTTCTCCTCTGCAAGTCCAACGAGTAGTTTTCAGTATGTTTTCCCCAATCAATGCTCACTCAGGTTTCTGATCACACAGGGCTAGCTCCTCTACAGCCTTTCCTTTCACCACTGTTATACAACAATTGCTGTGCACAAGAGCTCTGGAGACCGCAACAGCTCCAGAGGTAGCAAGTTAACTTAAAATCAAGTTAAATTCTCCACATTTCTAACCATTTTGTCACTTTTTCCTCCACAAGCAGCCCATTCTCAGCACTCTGCTTCCTTTAGCAATACTTAACGGATGAATACAGGCAATCTCACTGCAATCATCCTAACACACACTTAGCCTGAAGCTTGCTGATTCAATTTCAGACGTGAAAAAGGCTCACCGTAAAACTTCCTCATTCTCACTCTACATCTAACTATATCCTTCAAAGTATCTCCCCACAAATCTCACTTGTTATGTTATCAGCCTTATAGGCAACACGATTCTAAGAGCTCACAATTGTTTGTACCTGACAAGAGAAATTCTGTATAAAGGAAATATAAAGCAAAACAGGAGAAAAATTCACACTAACAGCCCCCCCCTTCTTTCTCAGACATTTGAAAACTCTTCTCAGATCAGTTAGAAAGGAAAAAGGGTGTCTGAAGATGATGAGCAGTCAACTTTGCCTCTCCAGATGAGAGAGCCGAGAGATTTTAGTCCTTAACATCAAAGCAAAAAAGCGAGTAAATTCCCTGTTGTGTACGTACAGTAATCCCAAACATTAACTGTGCAGACAAAGTCAACACCTACAGTCTCTGAACACAGGTAACTGGGCACAGAAAAGCAGTTCTCTCAACACAGTAACACAACAAAGTGAACATATTATTGTCAGTTTTTACTCCAGGGATGCATTTAGGAAACTGAACAGTAAGAGGACCTAAAAAAATGCTTTACAAAAGTAGACTTTCAGAAAGAAAGAGAACAAGAGAGAGAGGTGATAGTCACACCACACTGCACAGATACACAGATGTTTATAGACATACAGGTGTTTTTTCTAACCAATCTGTCTTAAAATTCAGGTTCTAACCAACAGCCAGAGACCTAAAGTGAGAACGTTCTTATCCGTAACTGGAGTTCTCTGAGAGCAAACCATGGATACACCTCCTGGGACACTTGGCCCAGCACATTGGAGTCAAATTCACACTTCAATCACTAAAATCACTTGCCTTGGAGGAACCACCCTTAAGCCTGCATAGAACGAGTCTCAAAAAGATGCAAATACACCATATCTTGCTGTAGAACCAAGCTGTTGGGAGAACTAAGCTTAACCTAAGGACACAGAAGGCTGCTAAAGAGGGAAAATACCAAAAGCAACAGATGGATCTTAAATTACTACCACCTTCTGCATCTCTATGAGCAATTCCTCTGCCTAAAATGCAATCCGTATTGTAATTCTGGACACCAGAGATGTCTGCCAGACAGTCAAAATACCACAAGCCACAACCTGAGTAGAGGAAACTGAAACTCTAATGAGGAAACAATGTTTAAAAGTTCACCTGTTTTGATTTCCCTAGTACAGATAACTTCAAATCTTTGTACAACCACTTTATTTTACACTTTAAAAAAGACAGTGAAGAGAATTAGCCATAAGTTCAAGTGAAGTTTGTCTACATATTTAACAAAAGGGAAGCAAATGGAAACTTAAGTGCTGAGGAACAGCTCTTTTCCTAAACCACCCCATATGTAAACCCTCCCAGTCATCTATTCAAAGATGGAAAAAATCCAATTTTCACATTTTATTTTAGAAATCACAGAAGGCAATTACATTGCACCAAGTGAGCATACCTCGATCCCATATCCAGTCCTGACAGAGAACACTGCCAGTCAAGGTGTGTAGCAGTAGTAGCTGAGCAACCAGCAGCGTTCTGCATTACTGTCGTAACAATGATAGAACCACAGAATCACTCTGGTTGGAAAAGACCTTCAGGAGTCCAACCATCAACCCAGGACTGCCAAGTCCACCACTAAGCCATCTCCCCAAGGGTCACATCCAAACGTTCTTTGAATCCCTCCAGGGACAGTGACTCCACCACTTCCCTGGGCAGCCTGTTCCAATGCCTCACCACCCTTTCCATAAAAAAATTTTTCCTAATATCCAGCCTGAACTTCCCCTGGTGCAACTTGAGGCCATTCCCTCTTGCTTTATCATTTGTCACTTGAGAGATCAGCCAACCCCTTCGCCCCAACCACCTTTCAGGGAGCTGTAGAGAGCAATGAGGTCCCCCCTGAGCCTCCTCTTCAGACCAAACAGCCCCAGCTCCTTCAGCCACTCCTCACAAGCCCTGTGCTCCAGGCCCTTCCCCAGGCTACTTGCCCTTCTCTGGACCTGTTCCAGTCCCTCAGTGTCCTTCTTGTAGTGAGGGACTCAGAACTGAACACAGCATTGCAGGTGCAGCCTCACCAGTGCCAAGTACAGGGGACAATCACTGCCCTGGTCCTGCTGGCCACGCCATTTCTGATACAGGCCAGGATGC
>VZRW01012209.1:1148746-1164064 GCA_013398125.1 Aegotheles bennettii | reverse complement strand
TGTCACCCAGCATCCCCAGATCCCTCTCTGCCAGGCAGCTCTCCAACCACTCTTCCCCAAGCCTGCACCTTTGCATGGGGTTGTTGTTTGATCATCTTTTTTTCGGGAGGAAAAAACCAACCAAACAAACCACAGTTTATTAGCTACTTAGGTCCAATGAATCATGACCAAAGCAAACCAAATAGCAGACACATTACTAATGAAATTCCCCTTCAGCTTCTCATTATGGCACAGGGCAAACAAACACAACTTCAGCCATAACAAGCTTCTCTGACCATCGCATNAACACAACTTCAGCCTTAACAAGCTTCTCTGGCCATAGCTTCCAAAAGTTGTTTCCAGCACAAGACTCAGGTGTCTCACACATCAGCATTCAGCCTCTGCACACCAGCTATCCAGATAACCACTCCAAGTGCAAAGTTTGGGATATATGGGTTACCAAGGGAGGAAAACAAAGCAGCTTCACAGTGCTGCAGATGAACCTCCAGTTCAGCACGTGGTAAACACAGCGTAACAGCACATGGAAAGTGTGCTGTACTCACCCATCCTATAAACCAACTCCCACGCCAAACAAACAGCTCTACTGTGAGCCTTATCAAGTTCTTATCAGGAATAAACTCCACAACTGAAAACTAAATCAAACAAAAATGTGCATCTTGCAAAACAAAACAAACCCAGCACTTCAAGTATGAACTGACACTGGAAAATGAGCGTAAAGAGAATACTGTGCCAGCATATGGGTGTCAATTTGAAAGGACAAGGTTCTGCAGTATATGAAAAAGCATACTTAGCTACAATATGGTGACAACAGGTGGAGGTTTTTTCGCCTACAAATTAATTTTAAACCAAAAAAAAACCCAAAAACCCACAGTAGGAGTGCAAATATGACATAAATATAGGGTTTGAGATCTCTTCCGTAGTGCACAAAAGCTTTAAGAGCCATGGAAGCACAGGCAGACTAAGTGAAATTCAGAGGAAATGAGACAAAAGCATTCCCTAGCACTTTTAAAGCATCGATGGTAGGAAACTGTCAAACCACTTTGATTCCAGTGGCTTTGACCAGTGTCCCAGTATTCACACACAAGAACATGGCATATTCGGAACTCATCAGCATGATACGTGGCAGCTTCACTGTTTTCTCACATGAAGGATAAACTGTGGTTTTGAACTCAGACTGAGTTTCCTTAAAAAGATCTATTTATTTGGGGTTTAAGCTAAGAAAGGCAGATTTGAATGCCTCCCGACACACACATTAGTACCAAAAACACCAAAGCAACCCTAATGCCACTACAAATCTTTGTTTAATACTGGTTTTTACTTTTAAAATAGTAACATTAAAATATCAAATCAAAAATAATTACTACCTTGAGAAAGTTGCATCAAATGTATGTGCAAACTGCCTGGGATAACTGGCTCTGGAAGTTCTTGAAGAAAAAATCTAAGAAGGCTAATAGCTGAGGGTACATCTGCTTCTTTAACCAGGTCCACATCTTCTCCATTATCATATCGCTGCCGAAGCCACTCCACTGTCTCAGCATTCCCGTTGACTTGAAAAAGTCCTTCTTGTTCCAGACCCCCTGAGTTAGAAAGAAATNAAAAAATTTTTCCTAATATCCAGCCTGAACTTCCCCTGGTGCAACTTGAGGCCATTCCCTCTTGCTTTATCATTTGTCACTTGAGAGATCAGCCAACCCCTTCGCCCCAACCACCTTTCAGGGAGCTGTAGAGAGCAATGAGGTCCCCCCTGAGCCTCCTCTTCAGACCAAACAGCCCCAGCTCCTTCAGCCACTCCTCACAAGCCCTGTGCTCCAGGCCCTTCCCCAGGCTACTTGCCCTTCTCTGGACCTGTTCCAGTCCCTCAGTGTCCTTCTTGTAGTGAGGGACTCAGAACTGAACACAGCATTGCAGGTGCAGCCTCACCAGTGCCAAGTACAGGGGACAATCACTGCCCTGGTCCTGCTGGCCACGCCATTTCTGATACAGGCCAGGATGCTGTTGGCCTCTTTGGCCACCTGGGCACACTGCTGGCTCATGTTCAGCCCAGGTGTCACCCAGCATCCCCAGATCCCTCTCTGCCAGGCAGTTCTCCAACCACTCTTCCCCCAGCCTGCACCTTTGCATGGGGTTGTTGTTTGATCATCTTTTTTTCGGGAGGAAAAAACCAACCAAACAAACCACAGTTTATTAGCTACTTAGGTCCAATGAATCATGACCAAAGCAAACCAAATAGCAGACACATTACTAATGAAATTCCCCTTCAGCTTCTCATTATGGCACAGGGCAAACAAACAAACACAACTTCAGCCTTAACAAGCTTCTCTGGCCATAGCTTCCAAAAGTTGTTTCCAGCACAAGACTCAGGTGTCTCACACATCAGCATTCAGCCTCTGCACACCAGCTATCCAGATAACCACTCCAAGTGCAAAGTTTGGGATATATGGGTTACCAAGGGAGGAAAACAAAGCAGCTTCACAGTGCTGCAGATGAACCTCCAGTTCAGCACGTGGTAAACACAGCGTAACAGCACATGGAAAGTGTGCTGTACTCACCCATCCTATAAACCAACTCCCACGCCAAACAAACAGCTCTACCGTGAGCCTTATCAAGTTCTTATCAGGAATAAACTCCACAACTGAAAACTAAATCAAACAAAAATGTGCATCTTGCAAAACAAAACAAACCCAGCACTTCAAGTATGAACTGACACTGGAAAATGAGCGTAAAGAGAATACTGTGCCAGCATATGGGTGTCAATTTGAAAGGACAAGGTTCTGCAGTATATGAAAAAGCATACTTAGCTACAATATGGTGACAACAGGTGGAGGTTTTTTCGCCTACAAATTAATTTTAAACCAAAAAAAAACCCAAAAACCCACAGTAGGAGTGCAAATATGACATAAATATAGGGTTTGAGATCTCTTCTGTAGTGCACAAAAGCTTTAAGAGCCATGGAAGCACAGGCAGGCTAAGTGAAATTCAGAGGAAATGTGACAAAAGCATTCCCTAGCACTTTTAAAGCATCA
Source organism: Aegotheles bennettii (assembly GCA_013398125.1). NCBI lineage: Eukaryota > Metazoa > Chordata > Aves > Caprimulgiformes > Aegothelidae > Aegotheles > Aegotheles bennettii. Next base: position 1,161,041 of record VZRW01012209.1, on the reverse strand, counting down.
GTGGTGGGAAACTGTCAAACCACTTTGATTCCAGTGGCTTTGACCAGTGTCCCAGTATTCACACACAAGAACATGGCATATTCGGAACTCATCAGCATGATACGTGGCAGCTTCACTGTTTTCTCACATGAAGGATAAACTGTGGTTTTGAACTCAGACTGAGTTTCCTTAAAAAGATCTATTTATTTGGGGTTTAAGCTAAGAAAGGCAGATTTGAATGCCTCCCGACACACACATTAGTACCAAAAACACCAAAGCAACCCTAATGCCACTACAAATCTTTGTTTAATACTGGTTTTTACTTTTAAAATAGTAACATTAAAATACCGAATCAAAAATAATTATTACCTTGAGAAAGTTGCATCAAATGTATGTGCAAACTGCCTGGGATAACTGGCTCTGGAAGTTCTTGAAGAAAAAATCTAAGAAGGCTAATAGCTGAGGGTACATCTGCTTCTTTAACCAGGTCCACATCTTCTCCATTATCATATCGCTGCCGAAGCCACTCCACTGTCTCAGCATTCCCGTTGACTTGAAAAAGTCCTTCTTGTTCCAGACCCCCTGAGTTAGAAAGAAATGGCAGCACAAATGAACATTAGATCTGATATGGGCAAATATGTAAGAAAATACTGATAATCAGATATGCACAATTCACATGCTGAATGAAAGACCTGCTGAACAACAGTTTTGCAAGACTTCCAGCAGTCCTCTTCCCAGCAAACACATTCTGATGCTCAGCTAACAACACAGTAATCAGGTAAATGTTGGCAGTAGCTGAAATACACAATTTCCCATGAAGCACCTTACTGAACAGACTGCATTAGAGTTAGCTCAAAAACAGTGACAATCAAATAGAACAGAAGGGGCAAAGAAAGGAAGTGTGTATCACAACGAAAACCACAACCCAAATCACATCAAATTAAATACAAGTAACTTAAGAAAACAAATACTCTTCAAAAAACACAATCTACTCTTAAGAATAGCAGCTAAATATATTAAGTACAGCAAGATAATACATACCATGTTCCTCAATATAGTCCACAACATGGCGGACTATGAATGGAACCTCATTGTCTGGTTGCCCTTCTTGCTGCAGCTCATCAAGTGGAATTCCAAATATTTTATTAGCAAGAACAGAGTTGCAGTTACTCAAGGAAGGGGAGGAGCTCTTCCTCATATCTTTTTGCAGCCAAAAATCAAAGCTGTCTTTTCTGTCAAATAAGAGGAATTAAAACCAAAAATCGTAACTTGAGGGTACACCATTGAATGCATTGATCTGTAACACAATGTGCTTTAATTGCCTTATGCAAATACTCTCCAGTCTCTCTCAATCAGTTCACTGATTTAACGAAAGGTTCTGTAATAACTCCCAATACAGCAAACTAGGTAAGTGACTATTACCAAGATATCAGTCCTCTACCAACAAGGACACATATACAGCGGTAAAGGAAATTCAGAACATTCTAGTTACAACATCGTTACTTAGAATCTAAGGTCCTTTGGGAGAGACAGATTCTTCAGTACATTTTCTGACATTATTTACCAGTCAGGCTTTGAAAACCCAATCCAAAAGCCTCTCCAGAGGAAATTAAACTAGTGGATCATACCAAACCGAAACATCAAGTTTTAGTGACATGAAATGGTTGAGTATTTCGTGATACACAACTGCACTGCAATCAGCTTCTAATATATTTGGCATTTTCTGGTCTACACAATAAAGCTTTCAACACCTGCATAAAATTAAAAATTTTACTGAACATAAAACCCCCAAAACCAGTTTCTAGATGCTCCGTGATACCATTCTTAGTTTCATACAGAAGCTCAAGCTTCACTTGCAAGTCTTTGCTTGATACAGGATGCAGAGAGATAAAAAAGGTAGTACTACCAAAAGCAGTATAAGTCACTCAGTTAAACTGTTTTCCTGTCAAAACCAAAATATTTCTAGCAAAGAAAAAACTGTCTTTTCAAAATAAATAAAAAAATAATAAGAAAACATACTTGCTTAAATGCAAATAATCACTTCCATAGAGGATGGCATATAGAACACAAAGTACATACTGCTAGTCAAAGCACTGCAACCAAAATTAATTCTGTTTACTAATGGATTGATAAATTCTAATAGATCAGACATACTGAAATCTATACTTCCTTTTTTTGTTATAGCCCGAGTAAAGCAGTTGAAGAAACCTACCTCAGAGTACTTAAACAGCCGAGTTTGAAAAACGTTTTCTGCGCCAGCTGCCCTCACTGACTAAGCATTCTTTGGTCATTTATGGTTGTTTAAGATTATGGCAAAAGATCAGCCTGTAGTTCCTCATTGAAGAATAGCAGAACTCTATCAGTACTTCAGCAGTTAATCTGAAAATAAAGGAAAATATTATTAGACCATAAAGTTTTCAACAGCTTTAAACTCAGTCGCAAGTCTAAACATCACCTTTGAGGAATTCTCCTTGTCAAATCATTGGTTTCTTGTTCTGAACAAGAAAGCATAAAGACCACATCAGCATGGCTCATGGGAGAGCACGCAAAAAGCAAATCCCCTTTTCCTCTGGGAGTTAACCAAACTTAAAGTGAGAGTTAGCATGGGACATCTTAGTCTTAACAATAATGAAATAATGTTCAGGTTTATTCATTCCTCTTCCAAAGAATTGTGAAGGGCTAAGTAGGTTAGGCAGAAGTGTTTTATAGTACCTACACGACACTAAAATATTTAATGGCTACAAAATTTTTAGAAGGATCTCAGGCACTGGTTTAGCACACTACCTCTAAATGGCACAACCAAAAACAAAGTCCTAACGAAGGAAAATAGAGAGTCAATCAGTTTTCAGTGGTACAGACCATCTTTTCTTGAAAGTTGATGATGTGTCCTAACTGCCAGTTCAAAGTCCAAGTGATCAACAGATCTGGTTACAGGAAGCAACTTCCCCCAAGTCAGATTCCCTACAACCACCCACGTTTTTGCCACCTTTTAGAATCCTAATTATCTGGGCATTTTTCATGTTCTCAGCTCTCAAAATAACTACAAACCACAGCAATAGCCTTTTTGGTTTTCTGTGCTATTTGAAATTTAAATTGCAGATTCATGACACAGTGGAGCTGACATATGAACTCACCACACCAAAACAGGACAATAAAAAGGCTTTCCCTGGCTTTAAAGTATACGTAGTGAAACTTTGTTTCATAATTTGAGATCAACGTGAGAATTCAGCTGAGAGACTTCACAGTACCTTCCCTCTCTTTGTTCCCCAACACAGCTCTTGCTTCTATTCCACAACAGAACAAATCAACTTCATCTTTCACTTTCCCGAGTCCTGAGAACCCACTGCTCCCATGTCAGCACCGAAATGCCAGTCCTATGACAACAGGAATCCAGAGTCCTTCCAATAGCTTGAATAAATAAAGTTTTCCTGCTCCCAGTCCTCCACAAACTGTGCCCGTGTGTTAAAGGAGCTGGCCACAAGCTCTACACAAGACTGCTCCATCCTCCTCAAAATTTTCTTGCATTGAAGCCCCGAGGAAAAAAATATCTCAAGCTTACAAGTGTTTAAATCTTTGCCCACCGATGCAAGCAATACCGACCAATATTCTTCCTTGTTCTTTGTCATCTGTCTCTATTGTCTTGTATTACAAACAGGTTGTAAATCTGTTACGTGTCTCACAAGTGGATCCTGGTCTGAGATCAGGACTCCAGCTGAGCTGAAAAATAAAGGGTTATATTCCAGTCAAAATCTGTCATTGTGTAATCCTGGTTACTAAAGGATGCTGCCAGATTTCGACAGTGAAGCAGTCGCAATTCATGACTCTCCTATAAATTATGAAGACACTGCTCAGCCATTTGTTCTTATTATTTTGGTATATTAAGGGATAGTCAACATCATCATTGCATGCAAGCAGATTTCAATAAATCCCAATAGATCATGCAATTTTTAAAATATGAAGGTGCACAGCCTGTTTTCTCTAGTTCTACCAAAGTCAGTCTAGCCACAATGAACCAGAAAGATTCCTGTTAGCCAGCTGTGGGGTTAATGGAAGCTGGGAAAAAAAATATCTTTGAGGGATCTGCCACAATGCTTGAGGATACCTTGCTAAAACAAACAAACAAACCTTCAAAACAAACATCACCTAATAAAAAGAGTAATTTAGAAGCAACTATTTCTTCATAATTCAGCATCAAAGGAGCAATCCTGAGGTCCGGTTTTCTTAGCCAAGGTAACTTTGGGCTTAGCCAACATAAAAGCACAGCCACTGTCATCAGGTGCTGCAGACAAATAGGCTACACCTGAACATTAATTCCATTCAGGAGACATGAAAAAAAAGACAGACAAACTTCTATTTTAACTAGCTTGGCAGTGTAGCAATGAAGCTGAAACAGCCTGGTTGTCTCATTGTTAGAGCAAAACCAGACCGACAATTTACAAGCTTATACTTTAAACAAAGTTTTATATGGTTTATCATCACCTAGAAGAATTAGTGAAAGCCTAATTCTCACCCTCAGATGCACACATCCTTATATACACACACTTCAACATATCATTACACACACAACTTTCTTTTCAGAGTGTTTAAGTCTTTTGCCTTTCAGTAATCTTTCCCAGGCTGTGATGCAATGCATCCGATCTTTACCCTGTCCAGAAAAAGCTAGAAACTTTTAAAGTTATCTGACTTCCAGCAAGTTTCATTTCCTGTGACTTCCAACACTGTAAAACTAAGGATAGGCTCAGAGCCTGTTAATAATTAAATATTATATCTCCACTTTTTACACTGATCAACAGCTTTCCCACTTGCCCTCCTTTGACTCGGCACATTCACCACTTCAACAGACAGATATGAAAACTAGGACAAGATATATAACCTCCAGAATGATTTCCAGAGTCTTTTACAACCACTAAGCAATACTGTGAGGTTTTTTTAATTTTTTTTTTATGATCAAACATCTCAGAAAACAGCAGCTGATCCATTCAGTCAACTATTCCTACTTCTGTTCATATTATCCCGACCCTCTTGAGCATGGGCTTCCCCCTCCCAATTTCACAACCCACGTGCTTCACAAGCCCTGTCAGGAGCAACACAATAATTAGAAAAACAAAACAAACCCAACTAGTTTATGCTTTATTCTCAGTCTACCCCCTTCCCTGTTACGACAAACATTTACAAAGATCCCCTCAGCTACAATATGGTTCTACAAAACTTAACTACAGAAATCTAAAAATACACTTTACTGTGACCATGTATTATCCCACAGTTTTACAAGAGGCTGAAAAAACCACACTATGTCCTACACAACACTTTAAGCCAAAGCATCTTAAATCAGGGTAGAACTCAGAGTTTCATTCTGTATTTGTGTTTCAGGGCTCTCATCTGTTACTTAAAAAAGAAGGGAAAAAAATTCTTTTATTTGGAGTTTTGTTTTGAGTGTGTTTGTTTTTTTAAAATAAGGCAAGTACTTCATAGAGTCTGCTGGGAAAACGGCACCACGAGTTTCATTTTGCCATCATAATAGCATTCACTTATCTTGGCAACTAAAGAATTCGCACCCACATATGAAATGCCACTAAAGAAAACAGAATACACAGCTAACTGTTAATATTTGAGGAATACATATGAAAGTTTAGACAAATTTAGTTCAGCTTTTACATTACTGGCTGAACTACAAATACATGGGTGTCTCTTTAAATTGAAGTCCTCAGGGCTCCACCACCTTTTCTTAAAACAAAGGAATGGAACAAGAAGTAAAAATAAACAAAAAAGGCTACAAACTGAAACCATGCCATAGGAATGAAAAGACTAATTCTGCATGTAGAATTTCTGCCACAAGTCTCAACTATTTAAGCAATTCTTTTATGTGCTTGTTTTATCTAGCAAGAAATGAACATGAAGCCAAACCCAAAGCTAACAGTGACTGTGTGACTGCTCTATTTTTGTTATATGATTTTGTGGGATTAGCAGACACCAGCACTGATTGTTTTGTAATATAGGAAAAGTAAAAACTAAATGTAAGATTTTTAGATAGGGGGGAAAAAAAAAAAGTGTTATAAAGCAAGATAGTCACTTGTCCCTGCTTGTCAGGAAATACACCTCCAGTTTAGACTTTGGCTTTTCCAGTCCGTGGTGCTGTTATCCCGGGAGCCACCCACATGCCTGCACACAGAGCCCTAACAATGCCTGTGTTCTGCAATATGAGGAGGTCTACTTACAAAATAAAATCCCACAAAAACATTAAGAGGTCTCCAAGCTTTTAATTTCTTACTCTGTATTTGATAAATCATAAGAATGCCTTATGTTATTTATATGATTGACTTATAGTTAGCCAAAATCTGCGCTGTCCCTCTGGATATATGCAGTAAACATACCTCTAAATCCAAATAAACACATTTGTTTTTAGCTAAATTTGAAATGTTCAAAGTTACAAAAGGTTTTAAGAATTTCAAAATGATGGTCTATACTTATGACACGGATTCCAACAGGGAATCACAGAAACTTTCCTGATGTGATGCCATCACCCCGAGCTGGCTGCCAGGTGGGAGCTGGAGCCAGGTTTGCCTGGGAAACCCGTGTGTACCAACCCCGTTCAGCAACTGCTGGGCTACACACTCTGTAATTTATGGGTTTAAGAAATGGCAACTGGCACATTCCTCTCTGCTCTGAAGTTTTATCGAGATAAAAGGAAACTGACTTTTTTTTTTAATGTAGTATCATGATCATAACAACTGACACTGATTCTTTCTATGCCATTTGTACACTCAAATTACTGTTAGCACTCCCAATCGATGGAATGTTTTTAGGCAGAAGAGCCTTTGCTCATCTGATTTCCAGCTTTTGTTCAGCTAACAAGTCAAAATAGAGTACTTTGCTCATTCCAATTAATTCAGAGAAAATTGAAACGATGGCCAGGTTGTGACAGGGGCCACACACCTTCAAGGGAAAAAAAACCACCCAAAAAAAGCCCCACCCCAAGCTTTAGGAAAGCAAAAAGAACACTACCACAAACTCAGACCACAGAGAGGTACAAACAGTACTTGTCTCAAGAGCATATGAAACTTAGGTAAAGAAAGAAGTTTCAAAACCAGCAATATTAGCTTAAAATAGATCCTTAAAGCAAGATTTCCTCTTTCTGACTGTCGGTGAAATCAGCTATTGAAAGGCATTTGAGTCAAAAGTCTGGATTGGCAAATCAGACAGTTGGGCTCAGTTATTATTTTAAACGTAACAAGCTGGTCTTCTCAAGAATACATTTGCCACCCTCATAAAGGCATAATGTGCCACCAGCCCTCCTGAAATATAGCCTTAGAAAACACCTGACTGACAAAACCGTGGTTATACTGACTGAGCAAATAAAGCACAAAAACCCCCACCATCAGATCATTAGAATGCAATTGTAATGCAGTTTCTGTTTCCTGGAAATGCAGTAGCAAGCCTTCTAATTTACAAATTAGAACAATTCATATTAAGCCTTCCTCTCCCCACCATGGAAGAAAACAACAAAACTCACAAAAGCTCCTCTGATAAAAGTTACTACTAAAATTGACAGAATTTTGGATCTTATTTTTAATATTTACAAGCCAAGAAAGCATAGTATTGATTAGTATTTACCTTCCAGTCATTAAAGTTTAGCCTACAGTTTCAGCTGACAGAACCTGACTACACTTTCTCTGAAAAAGTCCATTGTCAAATACAGATCTCCATGAGAGGTGAATCCAACATCCAGGAAAGCAGACAGGCTTTAGACTAAATGCAAAATTTAGGAAAAAAAAATACACAAAATTTCATACTTTAAGAAGCAAATTATGCAAGTAGCAACTGTATTGCAATTAATATTTAATTAAGCAACATGCAAAAAAACTTCACGTTAAAAAGCAAGCTGAGCGATCACAAAAACGTTAGCTGATTTTCAAGTGTTTTGATATGCAGAGATAACATTTTATATTCACTTACTACATAAAACCCAAAGGCTTTTTAACAGCATTACAGCAACTCTGAATCCTTCTACAACTATATTGTAGCAAGAAGAATTAAAAACCATCAGCGATACCAGAAAAAAGTAGATGTTTGCTCGCTGCTTCACACCCACCAGTGAGCGCTGCCAGATTTGCTCTCAGCTGCTGCTGCCAGTGCACATGTGCAGAATTCTAAAGAAACTTCCTGCTCCCACAGATCCCATCACATTCTTAACAACAGTAGTTAATAAATAAAAAGGCTTTTGTATCTTGTATAACAGCTAATTATATTCATCCTACTTGCTCTCCCCCCAAAGCAGAGCTGTACGCCACCAACCACACACGTATAATTGCCACTACATCAGATAATACAGGAGCTAAGTGCAGTGGCATTATAAAAGCACAGTAAGGTAACAGGAAGAAATTATCAGTAAAAAAACATGCAACTTGAGGTTCGTGTTATAAAACCAAAGCAGCTTAACGGCTGCCATGGCTGTTAAGACAGACTTTGGAACAGAAGTCAAGCTACCTCAGAGACACCAAAAAAAGCAAACTATAAATATATAATGCACTTGATTTATTATACATAAGTTATCCTATTACATACATTTATCATCTGTGTGCTTCCTTCCCTCCCGAACAGGTAGGCAGAAACACACATTGGAACTCAAAACGTTCCCAAATGTAATACACAGCCCACTGGCTATAGAAACACTGCCTCTGTCATAACCATGACCACGTGCCACCAAATAAAGGACAGCCTTAGCATCCCCACTGAAGAAGTAAGACCTCTCAATGAAGAGTTCAATTCTGCAGCAATGACTCTTTGAATCGAAGGGGAAGGGGGGGTGGAGGGAGAAAAAAAAAAAGGGAGGATTGCTAATGAGGTCTCTTCCAAAACCAGTTCTTGTCGCAACTTGATCATGACCAAATCTGAAGATACCACCAGAAATCACAAGGTTAGAAATTACACTGCAGACTACAATCGGGTAACCTGCTTACGTTAGAAGACTGAAAAGACAACAAAAGATATAATGAAATGTGAAGTTCAGCAAAAAGGAGAACAAACCTTTCAAATATACATGCTTAAAAAAAAGAGTATAAAGGAAGAAAGAACCACATTCATAAGATTCCAGCTCTCAGCTTTTCGATTTTGTCCAAGTATTATTATCCTACACAGCTGAGCACAAATGTTAATCCTGAACACACTGCAGGGGAAGAGAGGCGTATGAGGAGAGCAGTGAGAGACACTGAACCTGGACAAGCAGGTCGGGGTTCCCCCAGATACGCGGTTCTGGTGGAGCAGCTGCCCCACCCAAACATCCTTACAAGCATCCAGATAGTGAAGAAAATAAACCTCAATATAAAAAGCCCTGTCTTTGATACAATCCATTGGAACACAAACATAGTGCGGCATCTTTATTTTGCAGTACCTTTATTTTAAGCTCAGGTTTGCCACACTTCTCTTAAGATATATCTACAGGATTTATCTACAGGCTAAAATTTCACACGCTCACAGGTGAGAAACCTTAAGAGCAGTACTGGTTGTTACTATCACAACACAACCATTCATTTCCCTACAGTCAGAGCATGGTCCCAGGCCCTGCCAAGTATCACTCACTTCTTGCACTGAAGGACTCCACCCATACGCCACAAACATAACAGGTTTCCAGCTCCATAATCCCCTCTCAACTATGGGTTTTAAGACCTTAAAACAAATCAGCTCTACAAAAAAAGAAAAGGCCCAGTGGGTGATGCAGTAACAAATACTTTATCTTTTAGGCTGCAAGAACACACAGGATGCATCTGAATTGACCGAACTCTCACAGATCCCAACAGATGGCTGCAGAGCCAGCACAAAACTAGAAAGCCAAATCTGAATTTACTAAAGCCTGCAGTCAGCCAGGCAATATTCTCAAACAAAGTTTTTGCAGGTAAAATTTATAACTTACAAAAAATAATACAGTCGGCAAGAGACTCAAAAATTAATTGCCTCATTTTACTAATTTCCAGGGAGCAATGCTAAATTCTTCTACTCTCTGCCTGAGTACAACTTTGACATGAGACCCACAGCCTCTCTGCTGAGTAACTGCTTTATCTGTCACTTTAAAAACTGTAAAACAAGTAGTGAATCTCCCTCTTTCTGAGCCCTTCATAGAGGGCTTAATACTCCTTCAGTTCTGTATCTCCTCCTCAGATGCTTTGGATAAAGTGTTGTTTTTTGGTTCCTAAGTAACAGTCCTCACACCTGAAATGATTAATAAATATATAACTGGGTCTGCAATACAAGGAAAGAAGTTAAAAGCTTTACCATCTCCCATCCTCACAATCCAAATACTGAGTTGCCCTGCAAGATGTCAATTCACACTCATCCCAATGGCTACTGGATTGTTGTTTTGCGTGCTAACCTGGCAGCAAAAAATAACCTGGTCTTACACACAGAATTTAAGGACAACTTGAAGGCTTTCTCTTACTGACATCACTTCCTCTTCCTTAGAGCTGCAGCTTCGGGGGGTGGGGGGGAAAAAAACAAAAAACCATCAACAAAAAAAAATACAACCTAAAATAATCACCTCAGACTTGGCAGCTTTTACTCACTTTCTAACGAGCCCTGAAGAAGGGGATCAGTGTTGAGCTATAAACATTTGACAAGAGATCAAAGTGCTGAGGATTTGAAAGGGAAAAACCACCACAAAAAGCCTTCACGCCCAGAAAGCTGAGGGTTTCACGAAACTTACTGGTGCCTGTTCCAAACACACGGAATGTTTCTTCATCCTCACCTACTCTTGCAAAGGAGCAGTCGTGTGCATTAGAAAGAAAAGCTTCACTGCTTGCACAGGTCTTGTATTATGAGCTATACATGACAAATGTTAAATTAAGTCCTTTAATGAAGTGTTAGAAAGTCCTCCAATGTTACAAGCAGCAGCAAGAGCCCAAACTGAGCAGATAAAAACTCATTTGCCAAACTCGGATGTTTCGATGTGTTGTCCACCTCAAAATCTGCAAGCATTAGGAATTATCAGGAGTACCTCCCAGTAGGTAACCATGAAACTCTACTTGATTGATTTTTCTAAAATAATACTGTAAATTTCCAGTTTGATGCTCTCCAAACACCGAGATACTCAATTCGTTATTGTAATGTTGTCAAGGCAAGGAAAGCATCCCCATGGTGCCAGGCAATAAACAAAATACAGACAAAGCAAATAAGGAAGAGATTCTAAATACCTTCAAACCTATGTGACTAAGAATATGTAAGGCAATTTACTAGTAATGAGCAGTAAAAGAAATAAAAATAGAAAACAGGCTATTGAGACAACTGAATTTTTTACAACACAGGACAACAAACTAGCTTTTTCTTCCTTTATTTTATGCTGGCAGATTAAACTGCACAGGAGATGGAAAAACTTCAAACCTAAATGCTAATCCAGCTCAATGATTTATTCCAGAGTCACATACCAACTATTCCATCCCTGAGGATACTCAGGGATATATGGCTGAAAAAAATAAACTCTGTGGGCTTTGATATATTCAGTTTCTTTTTTTTTTAAACAGGTAAGAGTGATTAGCTGGTATTTACTCTCTTCACTTGTTACCTTTTTCAACCCCTTGTGCCTGACAGCAAGTAACAAATTCTGTAAATATTTAAAAACACAGCCAGACCGAGGGATGAAGATGAAGATTTGTGTATGAGAAGTTGCAGTGTTTGATTGCAGGGGTGGGGTTTTTTTTGGCTCTCTTCCCAAGCCTGGCAGAAGCACCCTAACACTGGAGCATCTCACGTTAAAGCAGATTTTGGTAGCAAGAAGGATTTGCACTCAAACGTTTAAATCCCTCAGGAGCTCCCAAGAACAATGGGAGCCCACACTGACAGATCCCTCAGGGATGCATTTGGGCACAGGCTGGAGCCGAGGTCCCTCAGCCAGCGCTCCCAACGCCGGCGGTGCCTTCGCATTGACACCAGATGCAATGACAGCCCTCCCTGAACTTGTGGAAGGGGCTGTGCCGGCGGGGAGCTGCGGGCTGGCACTGCCGGGGTGCCCGGTCCCAGCGCAGGGGGGGGGGTGAGGCCGATGCTCGGCGGGAGGAGGGACCGGGCTCGGCAGACAACTCCGCCGGGAGAGCCAGGACATCCCCGCCGGCTGCCAGCGCTGCCCCGAAGGTCCCGGCGACACAAGCGCAGCCCGGCCCCGCCTGACAGCTCCCCCCGGGAGCCTCCCGCAACTTCAGCCCCGCGCCCCCCGGGGGAGTTCCCGCGCCCCTCAGCGCCGCTCCCAGAAGGTTCCTGAAGCCTGAGGCGATTCCTCCCCCCCCTCCCCGCCCGCCAACGGGGCAGCCGGGCCCGGGCCGCCACCCCCGCGGCA
>VZRW01012209.1:1095739-1148093 GCA_013398125.1 Aegotheles bennettii | reverse complement strand
CCCCTCCGGGCATCCCCCCCCCAGCCCCGGCCCCGCCCGTGTGAAATTCCTGCAGATTCCCCCAAATCAAACGCCGGGAGCGATCGCTCCCGAACATTCCCCCAGTGCGGGCTCCCCAGCAGTACGCGGTGCCCTCTGACAGCGAGCTGGTGCCTTTTGAAACGTGAAATCTCGCACCCCGAGCCGGAGCCGGCACCGCTGAGCGAGGAGCCGGCAGCTCCAGCAGAAGTGCGAAAGCCCTGCCTGGCACTGCCCGGCTCCCACATGCCACAAACCACACAGTGCCAGCACCCACAGGCTTAATAAAGCACTTAAAGAAACCCGGATTTGGTAAAACTTGTCTCAGGGAAAGCGTTTCTTCCCGAGAATAAGTGACAATATATAAAAAGGGGAAAAAAAAACCCTATAGAAGTAGGGTGGGGTTAATTGTAACTTATTACCAATAGCCAGGAGGGTTTTGTTTCAGGTTTTCCAACAAGGGGTCTAAATTTTATCTAGAGATGCATTTATAAGACTCATTAAAAGGTTTTACATTTATAATCCAAAGGAGGGAGAGTCACAATCCCACAGTAAATGAGCCTGGTTTTAATCAGATTTAAAACTGTATTTTCCCACTAGATCATTGGTATCATTAGGAGGTACCTTAGAAAAGCAATAAAATGCAATAAAATGCGTGGGATCAGGGGAAACGACCTCGGGAGGTCCCTGATTGCTCTCAGTCTGCCCCCACACCAGCCTTCTCCACTTGAACACCTCGTAAAATTTCCTCAGCATCATGATGAGCTTTCCAAACTTGTATTTTCTATACATAGCTGCGTTCTTTCGGATTCATTTACCCTCATCAACAACAATAAAGGTACTGAATCAGAACAAGCTGGCAATTTTGTTGATGAAACATGGGAGAGAGCAGAGTCCAGCTGGCTCCTCAGCAGACAGGTTGGCCAGTTGACAGGGATAAAACTGCAAGAAACCTGACACAGAAAACACAGGAGGTGAGAGGAGACAGACAGCAGAGGCAGGCAGGTAGGCAGGTGCTGCACAGCACCTGCTCACTGGTTTTGAGTCCAAGACAGTGTCTGCCCTCCTCTGAACTGGCTCCGAGCACACCATTCTGTGCCAGTTTATCCTACCTCCTTTCAAAGGCTTCCAGTGTTCCTCACAGGGGGCAAGCATATGCAGTCCCAGGCTGCCATTTGAGTCTTTTCTGCTCGCTTTGTGTCCTCCCTGCCTGTTTCTGAAAGGTTGAGGAGGACCTGGGAGTCCTGGTGCTTCAGCCACTGTTTCTAATACAGTAAAGGGAAAGGAGGCAAGAACTGGACGAGCAGCTGCATGGTTACACCCCAAAAATAACAGCTATTGAAAGAGTCCACTTCTCAGATCACTGCTAAAACTTACAATGGGTCAATGTGGTAGCCATTCCCATCCATTTTCCACTATCCCAGGACACAGCTCAGATTTTATGGTAGCATTTTGTAATTCTTCTGCTTGCACGGTTGCAGACACAGCTCAGTCACCCAGCCCAGAGGAGACAGCATGGAGCTCACACAGGCTCATTTACCCCCTCCGAGCCCTGAGGCACACGCAGAGCAGCCCCAGCACGAGCAGGGGTTGTGCAGGTGCCTGGCTGCAGTCCCACTGTGTGACACAGGACCCTCACCCACATGTCAGGACACAGGACAATGCACTGCCTTGCATGGAGTCGGTGACAAGGCTGCACCAAGGGGCTGCTCGCAAGGAGCAGGACCCATTCCCCAGCTGCTGCACAGCTCCAGGAGCTTGGCAGATGCATCTGGTCAGCATCTGACTCCTAGGACCAAAGAGCCTAGGACCAAAGAGCCTCTCTCAGCAGTAAACCCATCCCTCCCTCAGCAGTAAACCCATATCCAGGACCACACCATGAAGGGTGAGCCAGTTCTGCAGCTTGCTGCGTTATCTCACAAGTTCAGCTAGGTTGCTCAGCCTAAAAGTTTTGCAGAGGTTCTGCTGCTGGGTGCTCACACAGTAACTCAGAGGATCTGAAATGATTACTGGTGTCATCCCCTTGTTTTCAGGAAGAGCTGGCTATTCACGAGCACCAGTCATTATTACCAGTATAAGTTGCAGAAGAACTGGAGCCATGTTTCCTTCATGGGTACCTGATGTCAGTCGTGACCTAGTATGACTTTAGAATAAATATTCTCTGAACACTTTAGTCTCCAATTAAGTCTGGTTCCAGCAACAGCCCTGCATTACTCCTCATTAGAAATTGAAGCCAATGAAAGGAAATAGCCCTACCCCAACTGTGCTCACTGTTGTACAAGGCTTAGTACAAACCGAGCTAGAATACTGCAGAACTTAAATCAATTTTGCAATGCCATCCAATCCTTTGAAGGCTGACAGCCTGCCATGCAATTCTTTACCTTCAAACTGTGTCATTATCTTGCTGGAAGGAAATGGAAATCTGATGCATAGTGAAGCAAGACACTGCCTGCTCTTATACCTGTATATTATATGCCAAGAGCTTTTCCTTGGGGGAAGATTATCCACGTGTCAGCAGAGTATTTGCTTTTGGTTTTAATTGTCCATCTACAAACAAATGATTTGATAGACTGTCCTGGACTTGGAAGTGCCTAATTTTTGTCTTAATTGGATCCTATTCATATCTTGCAAAAATATTGACAGACGCAAGTCCTTTAAACACCAAAGAATAACAACACTCTCTGGCTGGTTGATCTGCAAAATGCTTTCCTTTTCTGCATATTTATTCCAGAAACAGAGACACGTTACCAAACTGAGTCTTTACTTGTCTCTTCCAGCATGACAAAATTTTCTAACAAACATTTTGTTGCAGGATACCCAGCACAAGACGCTTGGCCATGCTGGACACCCATAACTCTCCATGGCAGCTCTCAAACCAGGAAACATCCAGTTATTTTGACTCACAGTGTCCAAAAGGGCACCTAAGAATCAAAGTCCATTTTTTAAGGCTTTGCCCTGTGTTAACCAACGAAGCTTCACAGTGCTCAAGCAAACAGGTGAAAGAATATTTTATGGAAACAGAAACTCCAGCACAGAGAAACCCATTTGTCTTTCCAAAGACTGCCATTACTAGACACATATGTAAGGATTTTTTTAAACCAAATTCAATATCAAAGGCACATGTTCTACATAAAAGTCAAACATTTTTACTCATTTTTCTACCAGAGTTCTGTGATTAGAATAAACATTTACAGCGTAAGATTTTTTTTTTCCCCTGCCTTTGAATACTTTTTGAATATTACTCTTGGGTTTGGAAGATCTGTCTTTAGAGATCTAGGAATATGGGGCAAATCTGGCTTTTAAGGCTTTTTCACATTTTAATTGCATGCTTGAAGACTTAACAGGAGATAATTCTTCCCTTCTTGAAATTCAAGACATTGAAAGGTTAATTCAATCTTCTCAGTTCCATTTCCTTCCTTCTGTTCTCCTTCCCACACTCCCCCCGCCCCCCATCTGCAGACAGCTTAGTTATTTGAATTTTATGCAAGCTAGTGTTCATCCAAAGGGGAAAAAAAATCATTCAATGCATGCATCAGACAAGCAAAAATTACAACATTACACACTTTCCTTTCTCACTTGCTATTTGATTTTTCCTTTGTTCAGCAGTTTGGGCTGTGGACAGACATGAACTCATGCCCTAAAGCTAGTTTCCACTGAAAAGTTAGCTTGAATTAAAGCTTGAATGTCCCCATCCCTTTGAATTCCTGTTCTCTGTGCTCACAAGGATCTATACTTGAGCTGCCGTGGTGCTTGTACCTTGAGTTGGGGAAAGGCTACAGTTCAAGTTAGCACAATTTGGCTGCTGCCAACACAATCACTCTCTGCTGCTCCCATGTTATTTCATGGTGTGGTCACACTCAAAGTATATGAACTCCAGAAGAGTCAGTTTGAGTGTAGAGAGCTCAAGTTAACCCTGTTTGAAGGCATAACCTTAATAAGACTGCAACTGCTTTCTGCACTATATATACATTTACGAGAAAAAAGCCATAAAAGTCATTGAAAACGTTCTAGGTCAGGTTCCAAAGAGACAGCTGTCCAGCTCAGATGCGATCTTGTACACAGTATGTAATACCTATGTGTCTAGCTTACTCTGTATAACAAGCTTATAAAATTGGAAAATGATTTTTGGAAAAGATTGTTCCCTTCAAGTAGAAAGAAAAGGTTTTATTCTGGAAATTGCTCACAGAGATCAGCTAGAAAAGATACATGGCTGCCTCGTCTGTTCCTCTGTTTCAGCAGCCTCGTTTCCTTAAACAGCTGAAAAACTTCAGGGTTTATCTTCTTTCCCCAAAACATAAAACCTACTCAAGCTGCCAGGAGGCCCCCAGGCTATTGGAAGTGAAGTGATTTGGCAATGCAAAGAGAAGTGATGGTTAGGCACCCATCAAAACTATACCCACAACCCCATGTCCCACAAGTCAAGGAAACGATGTCTCCATATGTACCTCAGCACACAGTGGGTTGGAATGACAGACCCACCTATTGCCCTTTTAACTCTGGACCCAAAGAAAATCTGAAGTTAATGCCAAGTTAGATATTCCAGGACTGGAAGTCATGCTGAACTAGTGTTTCTAGACCAGTATTCATCACGGACTGTCATGTGCTCCATAGCATATTAACTAACGTGACTAATACATCACATGCTTCTTTCCCCACCCTGGCTTTGGGGCAGGAGCACGTGCATTTATTTTTCCTTTAATAATGCATGCCCGTATCACAGCATTTTGCTAGAAAAGGCCAGGCCAAAGCCAAGTACTTTATGCTAGAAGACAGACTTTTGGGTCAGTTCTCAAGAAAGTTCTGCTGCAAGAATCTCCATCTGGCTGAACTTGTAAAAATTCACCCCCATACTGAGTGTTGTAAGTCCAAAGAAGAGGGAGAGAGGAAATTTTCACTCCCACTAGCTTATGTTTTCTCTTTTTGCTCTTTGCTGCAATGGGACTCCTGGTATTGGCTCTTCAAACTCCAGAGCTATTTGGAAAACACAGGGCTGGAAAAAATAGCCCAAGCAGAAGGACTGTCTACAGCTGGCCTCTCCTCTCTCCTCATCCTCTGTATGCACCTACCCTTAAGGCTAAACAGTCTCAGTAAGGAGAATTAAACACCTTAGGTAGTGATGAAACATACAGCAGAAGACAAGGAGAGTACGTACACAGCAGCAGTGCAGCGTGACAGCAGACACCCTGCCAAAGAGAGCTCCTCACCCCCCCAGGATTCATTGTCTCTTAGCCTGGGAACCTGTCTCCGTTCCCAAACGTGGATATTTTTTTTGGCAGCAAGACGGAACAAAAGGCACAAAGAGAACTAAGAAAACCCTTTCAGTGAAGCTGTGCTCTTTTTTTTCTTCTTCTTTCCCCTAAGGACAGGAAACCTAAGGGTAGCTTACAACACGCCCAATCCTGCTACCTTTCTGGAAGGTGCTCAGTGCTTACAGGGACCTAAAGGAATTAGGGTGCTTGCAGATTCCAGCCCAGCTTTTGACCTTGAAAAATGAATCCCTTACCTTTAGCACCAAAAATACCACAACATTTTGAAAATGAAGTCACTGTTATACTTGAGTGGGCGTGTTATTTCGAGACAGCACTAACGTGATTATAAAATCAGTTGTGTCAGCTTATTGGCTCAGCTAGAGACACTGATCTGCTCGAGCGTCTGTTCACGTTAGGGTGCTTTGTCCCTCCTCAGCTCCCTATAGAAAGAGATGTGATCTGATTTCCTACTGTTGCACCAAAGAGAAAGAAACCCCTTCTTCTTGCAGTCACACATCTAGTCTGTGAAACTTGGCACTTCCAGAGCACTTCTTGTGCCAAGTGAGCACAGCATCGCTCCAGTCCATGAAGGCTATGCCCTTAAATNACACACATATATCTATAAATATATAAATATAAAAATATATATAAATGTCCCTGCAGCCCCAGCCCTGCACAGGCTGGGCTCGCTGCTTTCAAGTAACAACAGTCAAGGGTAAAAGCCAAGTGGCAGCAGGCTCCAAACCTCCCAGCCTCCCCCTCCAAATCTTTCTTTGCACTTGAGCTCCCTTTAAACATTTACTCTCACCTATTACCGCATGCTGGTAGCAAGGATTTGTTTCCCTCTGTGGGTGTCTGACAGACAGCCTTGTGCTGCCAGGCACAGTTTAGTGCTGTCACTGGCGGGTGACTCACTGATATCAGAGGTGTCAGTCCTGGCAGGTTTGACTCAGCCCTTCATCCTTTGGCAGCAGATTGAAATAAAATGCAATTTCTGTTGTATCTGAAGTAGCTTTTCAGGCACTGCCTCACCAATACAGCTTTACGTGCTCGGTACATATAGGATCTGTAAGATCCTATAGTTTGCTTGCTCTGCTGGCTGTCCTCATTTCTGTGTGCTGGATCATTCAGCTGCCCCCGTGCACCTCGAAGACTGCTGAGGTTCATTGCTCCCACAGCCATCCCAAGGCCAGGAAACTGCTGTGTTGCCCTGACTCTGAAATCTTGCCATTAAAAACCTGCCAAGTAACTGCTCTGCTGTTCGTATAGCAAGAATATCTCCGCTCCCAGGGAAAGTAAAAGGCATCTGGGTAAAACATCACCTACCCACCTTCCCCTCCCAGCCTCAAGGCAGTGTGGCTTGAATCCAACGTGAGCTGTGTTTGACCACAGCACCATACTTAGAAGCTACAGAAACCTGATAGACACTTTATACAATGGTCAAGGTGTTCATTGTGGTGATGAGTATCTACTGATTCCAGCCGAGAGTTAGAACGTGTGATTTCTCATCATTATGTTATATGGGCTAGCACCACTGCACCTTCCTCAACAACCCAACAGCAATTAAAAACCTGGTCATCTTCAGCCCAAAAACTCAAGCAGCGTATCCCAAACTGGTTTTAATACTAAAATGCCAATAAACCAGGCAATTAAAATGGTGGTGGTGAAAAAACAAGCATGCCCACCCTGTCTTAGTGTGTTCAGAAAAGCCTGAGCTCTGCTGTGGATGTTAGAGGCCAAGCCTGTGACTGTACACAGAAAGCCAGGAGTGAGATTCTTCTGCTTCACTGTCCTGGACACTTTGTTTGAGCTCTAAATCTGAGAGAATTTGTGCCAGGCTGAAAGTTTAAGGAGTTTTTCCCTTATAATCTCTCTTCATGGTAAGAATTCTAATTGCTACTTGTAAAAGTGGATGTATATTTTTAAAAAACCCCAAAACTCCTAACTGCCTCAATTCATGAATCATTCAGATTGTGTTTTAAAGTCTTTTCTGATCTCCTGAATCTGGTGTCCAGCCTAACAAGGAGAGTAAACAGACACTGAGACTGTGCAGTGCCAAATCTCAGCTCTGGCTCACACCGAATATTCACCCAGCAGCCGCCTTCCTGCTTATTCCCAGGGGATCTCGGGCAAGAACACAGCCTTCTATTTTTGACAATTGGTCAAAGTAAGGGGATGGAAACAAGGGAACTGAGTCCTGATGCTGAATACAACTGGTGTGCACATAAACTGATTTTGGTAACCCCGAGCCAGCCTGCACAAGTCAGCTGAGCTTTGAGCATAACAAACATGGAGCTACATTAGCACCAGGGCAATTTTAGGTCCCAAAGCAGCACAGCCAGGTTTGCAGAGGGCTGAGCTCCGTGGGGCCCAGATCATCTCTTTGGAGCTCCAGCTGAGCACTATTATGCAGGGTTTTCCACCTCTGCAGTATCCATTCTCCTTTACCTCAGATACCCCAGATGTGGCTACATAAAAAGTGCTCTTAGAGTCCCTTTTGCCACAGTGTGCAGCAACCCCTGCACTCTCTGAAGATACAGAAAATGGGATGGCTAGAGGAAGGAATCACTGGGTGGAAAGGAACCACTATTTAAGAATGCCGATGAGTAAAAATAATACTTTTTTCTGTGTTTGTGTTCATTATTTTAATTTAAGCATACTTTGGAAGAAGTCATCCTTAAAACACACCCATTTTCTCCGTGTACACACAGCAAGCTCAAACCCACTCTAGCCAAGCACATTATGCCAACAGAAAGATCCACAGCACCTTCAGAGGCATCTCCATCTCCCTGAGCTCATCGCCCAGCCTCCCTTCACAGTCAGTAGAGAAACCTGGATACTCCTAAGGCACAATTAATTTTATCCCAACTCAGTTGCCTCCCTATGGATTACCATGGAGCCTAGACAAGTAATTCTGATGCGAACATCCAAAGTTACACAAGAGGAAACTCATGCTGGAACGGGGGAGGATGCACACAGCCCTTCCCTCCCAGACCCAAGGGCCTTGAAAATGCTTCCCAAGTCATTTTGTGCTGCAAAGCTGGAGCCACATCTCAGCCAGAGGGATGTCCACAGCCCTCGACAGCAGCAGCTCTAGGAGATGGCTACAGGTAGTGCCCAGATTTAATACAAAATGTGGCTTGCAAATACTGGCAAAAACAGGCAAGGGCTGTTAGCAGGGAGTTGCAGGGAGGAGAGGTTCCCTGCAAGCAAGTCCAGTGTGGTCCACGCCATCGGGATGGATGGATCACAGGGTATGGGATGGAGCAGGATGGGTGAACATGGCTTCTTGCAAAAGGACAGCAGGTTGTGGGCAACTGCCTGGTCTGGCTGGCAGAGCCACGCGCCATCTGGCCAAGGGAGGCATCAGCAGGTGGGTCTGTAGCTACTGAAATGGGAGCAAGTGCAAGACTCATTATACTTCCTTCCAGGACACATGGAGGAGCATGGTGCTCGCGGCCATGTGTGTCTCAGATTTGGCCCTCGATTGTGGCAGTGGTACCACGGCTGGACTTGGAGCTCTCCTGACCCAGCCTGGGCAGGGGGGACAACCCCGAGGCACACACCCAACACCTCCCACAAATGAGCCCTTAAACCAACTCCAAACCTCACCTGAGCTCTGAACATCAGCATGGTAAAAGAAGAGCAAGAAGGGAAACAAATATTGTCTTGGTAAACAAGGAGGAAAAAAAAAATCAAGATGCATTTTGGCAGTTTTCCGTGTCATTTTCCCCATTTCCCTCCCTCATGCACTCTCTGCAGCAGCAATCAGCCCTTTCCCCAAACGCTGAGCAATCCCAGCACTAAACTAATCAATATTAATAGCGATGGGCTCGGGCGGGGGGAGGAGAGGAGGGATTACCCTGACCTTTTTCAACTCACACTGCCTCAGACGGCCACCAAGCAGCTGAGGAGCGAGCAGCCAGACGGTAATGCCATGTGGTTTTAGTAGCTTTTTCAATTTTAATTAATTTATTTTTTTTCCCCTGTGAATATTTACTTCTGTTGTCTCAATGCAGATAGCAGTGAAACCCGATTGCCTTCAGGTAAGGAAAAAAAAATATCATTATATCAGCCATCTCCGGGCCAAACCTCACCGTGATGGGAAACTCCACTGAAATCAGGGGGAGAATGCCCAGGCTGGATTTTAACTTGAATTTCTATTAAACCCAGGAAATGGATTAGGGAGGTTTTGACAGGTGAAATGCTGGACGCCGGTGTGCTTTGTGGATTTCTCTTATAGTAGGGTGTAATCAACCCCATTGAGCCTGCGAGTGGGATATTGAGTGTGAGAGCAGACAAAGGGCTGGGTTGAACCGGTCCTCTATTGTTAAGCACCAGTGTCCACAGCAGCTCATCCAGACACTTATGCACTCAGGACAGGGTGCTCAGAGTTAAAGATAAATCCTATTCATTAAAACAAAATCATAATTGAAGCTCTTTGTTCATTTTGGGGGTTTATTGTAGACTTTCTGGTCAGCAGCATTCCTTAAAATAGAGGTTTAAGTCAGGAGGCACCGTGGTTTATTGGCAATTAATGCATTGTCTTGTGTTTGCTGAGATGTTCTTGTTTCCATGTGCAAAAGGATTTTTAGAAATTTCATCTGAATAATCTAGATAAAATTCTATTTATGCCTTTCTTCTTTTGCTCTGAAAGAGCCAAGCTTCGGGGTGAGGTCCCAGATCGAGGTGTTAGATTGGGGGTGGGAGAAGGTTTATAATAGACATTTTTATAGTATTCTCATATTTTTTTCTTTCGAGCAGAAAATGCTCTGCAGATGGCTGATATCACAGCACTTGCTAACGAAGCCATGGGTGTGTTTTTCCTTTCTTTGTCAGGACCCATCATGTCCGACAAACCAGATTTTGCAGAAATTGAAACATTTGACAAGACCAAGCTGAAGAAGACAGAAACCAGAGAAAAAAATCCACTGCCCACTAAAGAAAGTAAGTGCTTATGAGGCTGTTTGAACTACGAGCAGCAAGGACCCAATCTGTATTGCAGTTCATATGCAAAATGAATGCTAATCATAGGATTACGGGCTCAAACTCATCCCTGACTTTAACTGGGGATAATGCTAAGTCTCTGTGCTGGGCTCCCAAGGATACCAGTAGTTAAAACCAACATAGGATTTTTCAGACAAAACGCTTCTGATGGGATTACTCTTGCTTCTGCTGAAAGCAAGACCAGTTTTGCTGCTGGTTGCAGGTAACAGGATCAAACTGTTTGTGATTACCACGTTAGCAGCCTCTTTGGAGGCACGGGCACACAGGGGAACCCTTGCACGACCCTGGCAGCATCCCCAGAAGGTTCCTGGGCTCTGGGTTTAACGTGTTATCAGGCAGATGAGCTGCTGCCCCCCACTGGTACCTGCTGTCAGCCCTGGCCAGGAGACCTCCAGCCACCTTCTCTGGAAATAAAACTGCAAGAGAAACCATCATCATCCTCATCTAACAGGCATTCTCCCACAGCAAAGCACCCCCAGGCTTTTCTCACACAGGGCACGATGTGCACAAGCAGCCAGGTGAGGGTTGTGCTTCACATTCAACTTTGGGTGTGAAAATGGCATTTCTCTGCGTTTGGACCAGACACCACGAGTGGTTTCCCTCAGGAAAGCATCACTGACCCCTTTGGATGTCTCAGTACCGATAGGCATAGAAATGCCCTGTCCCTTGACACAAGATACCTGGTTTTTCTCCTTTACTACCCCTATAATACTAAAGCTGTAAATACAAGAGGAGGTTTGCACATCTTGAATTGCACCCTAGTCACTACACAGACGTGGGAATGGGTTGGGTTTTCCAGAGTGGCCAAAGAAAGCCAGTGTGGATTTAGCATCCCCTGGCTTTAAAGAATGACCATAGAAATCTGTACCCTGCAGATCAGAATGTTTACTGATGATGGGTTTGTTTCCTTTTTTTCTGGCAGCTATTGAACAGGAAAAGCAAAGTGAAGGTACAGCCTGAGCATAAAATTGAAGATGTGACTGCTGCTTCTTCAGTGGGGTTTGGGCTTCTGAGTTGGGTTTTTTTTGTCCCCCCCTCCTCCCCATGTTTGTTGCCCGTTTATTTTAGCAAACATTTGTTTATTTAATGTTCCCTGGGGAATAAGTTTGGTTTGCATTTGTTGAACAAGATACTATGTATTTATGTTTGCATTCTTAAAACTGTACTTCTGAGTTCTGTATCAACCCCATTACTTGCCAAAAAAAAAGCAATTTGCATAAAAATTGTTTTCCTAAACCTCACAATAAACAGGTTTCTTCTGATCAGCTGTCTCTGAGCCTTGCAGAAACAACTCTTCCTAGCATCCTTCTCACTTTGTTTGCATTGCCACAGCATCTAGAGAGCATGGCCGGGTTGGGAAGAGTTACCCAAGACACCCAGAGGTCCCTCTGGCCAGCACACAGCCCTTTCTCCACCCTATCCTGCAGATCCTGGAGCCCCAGGTAGAACCGACCCCCCAGGCACACCCCAGATACCTTCACATCAGCCTGGAGACTTCACTCCCTTTCCCCGTCTCCCTCAAAAGAGCATTTCAGGGTGACCCCAAGGAGCAAGTTTTGTGTGCTGGTAGCTCCTAAGCTTTTAAAAGCCCAGCTCAGCAGCAGGCATGGATAATGTGAGAAGTTGCTAGCCTGCTGTAGTTCCATCCAACAGTAGGTTGGAGGTCTCAGAGACAAGTACTCACTTACAAATTCCATGAAAAATTGCTGGTTGGGCTGAGGAAAGACTCAAACTCTCCTCCTGGAAGGGAGAAGGGCCACAGCACCCTCTCTGCAGGGTTCTTTTTGCTCTCTTTAGCCTGCTGAGATCTGATCAACCTTGGGACAACTGCAGCACACACAACCTTTGGCCCACCTGATATCAAGCAGTGTGGGATTGTGGGATGGTGTCAAGGGGAGCAGGGAAGACATTATTACACAGGTTTTCTGAGATGAGAGAGGAACCTTCAGCAGCACAGGGGTGTAGGACACAAACCTTCAAAGCAAGCAAGGTCTCCCTATGTCTCCGTTGCTGGTGGTGCAATAACATCTTCACTGGTCTGTGGAGGGCTTGGGAAAAACAAACTCTGGTACCAGCTTGGAGGAGTCTCAATTACACAGTATCACATTATCTCTGGAATTAATTTGCAATCATGTTAGAACAACAAGTGCTCACTCCGGGAAGATAAACTGCTGTCCCTGGAATTTCAATTTGATTCCATTTGTGCTGTGGAACAGGAATAACTCTGTGTACTTTGACAGGGTTACTCCAGGCTTACACCTGCACGAGGCAAGGCAGAAACCAGGCTTCAGAAAACAGAAACGAGTGGTTGGGGTGGTGTTCAGAAGGCTCTTGTTTACTCAAGGGTTGCTTGACACTTGAATTTAGTGTGAACAGTCAGAACAGCAATCAAACAACAGCAGCGTAGCCACAAGAGAGGTGACTTCCAGTGGCAGCAAAAAGTAAACAGGGGTGGCCAAGAGACCAAGGTAAAACACACAGCACACAGGACTGGTGATTTCAGTCAGACCTTCATTAACACCAGTGGTATTCAAAGGGCCAAGACTGCTGTTTCGATCACTCCTCATTAGCTCAACACCTCTGCTGTTTTCAAGACCACATCTTTTTTTGCACATTTTCCTTGGAGGACCTCATTCCCCTTGTCACCTGGCTCTGAGGGGGTTTCTTAGGGTCTGCTGGATTTATCAATACTCATTTTTATTTAAAAGGTGAAGAAGGTGAAAGGTTGAGCAACAAGGAACACAGTGCTGCTTTCTTTGTGACTCACACCCTCCCCTCAACCCCGCACAGTTCGGGGTCAAAGAGCCTTTGACATTATTTAAATATCAGCTTTGGTGATGGTTCCTTCGTGGAGAAAGCACTCAGAGATAGCACTTGGAGCAACAACACCCACTGGAAACTCGTGTAGTTAATAGTGTCCATCCAGATAGCCTGTTACTCTTCTGCAGGGGGGTTTCTAAGTGCCAGGTTGCACGCAGCGGGTGAGCCCACGGACTCGACTTTCTCCTTGCTTTTGCCAGGAGACAGTGCTTTGTTCCACGTGACCACCTGCCTCCTTCTCTGCCAACTCACAGCATCTGCCAACTTGCTGAGCACAATACACTGCAAACCACCAAAATCCTCTTTAGCATCATTGAAGCAGTGGCCAGAGCCCCCCCAGTTCTCCCAGAAACTCCAGCTCTGGGCTGTGTCCTCCAGCCTGCACTTTGCAGGCAGAAGGGAAGGAAGGTTTGGTGAAAGCAAGAAAACAACACTGATCTTCTCCTCTGATGTTTGCACAGATCCAAAGGATTAGGAGCGTGGCTCTAAGAGCAATGCAAGAGATCAGAACACCGTCCAAGGCTCTGGAGATACCAGATTTGTCCAAGCACCTGGCTCGGAGCTGCTCCTGGTGCCACTGCAGGGTTCTCTCTGCCCCCATGAAACCTCCTCCTGATAGAGCCCTTTGCATTTAAAGCCTGACACCGTAAATCCAAAGTCTCAGCACTTCCATTCACACATCTCACCCCACTGAGAAGACTATATAGGCAAGAAAAACTTTAGCCAAGTTCCCCAGCCCTGGATGTGACTGCAAAAGGTACCCAGCTGCAATGGGTGACACAGCAGCTGCACACCAGGAGAAACTCCTCCAGGTTAAAGGCCAGGTGTTCCCACCTCTCACCCCAGGTGGAACACAGCTTTATGGCACAGCTTTGAGACTGTTTCTTTCATCAGTTAAGCGAGGCTGAAAGTTAAAGACCTGTGGTTGCAGTAGCTCACTTTGAGAAGTGTCCCTCTCTGCTGCCGTGGGAAACCAGCTCAGGCCAGGAACTGGATCAATCGATTCAAATTTGTCAAGAGCAGGGACAGGTCTGGCTCCCTGCTGTCTTAACCAAAGAGCATTACAGCCCTTGTCTGCAGGGCAAGCTGGGGACACACACCAGGAAACTGCTCATCATCTAAAGCCAAGACAGGGAATTTTCATCACTCCAGTCATTATACTAAGGAAATATTTGTTCCTGCCATCGGAAGGGAGCTACAAACCAAGCCAAACCAAACACCTTACCCACACCTAGGAAACACCTGCAGGGTGTTAACCTGCTCCTGACCTTCACTCCTGGAAGAGCATCCTCCAGCGCTGAGGCTCACCAGCAGCCATGGGCTCCAGGAGGCAGGGTCCTTCCCCAGCCTCCGTGCTGCTGGGCAGCTAAGCTGCAGACAACTTCACCAGCAAACCCACCCAGCTCCAGCTGGGGACCTTAAATGGTTTTGCTAATTAGCAACAGCCCTTTGCTGTTTGGCTCATTTACATAACGAGATATTACCTTGCAACTGCTCCAAAGGAAAAACACCTTCCATGTGAATTCAGCTACAGCAAAAAACTATTGTATGTGGCTGAACAACAGCTTTCCTGGCATCGCCATGAAGCCAACCTTGCACCCTGTGCCCCGGGGACAGGGCCAGCCCTCTCGGGATCCTGGCTGAGGCCACCTGCCCTCATGAGTCACCTCTAATTGCTCTGCACAGTCACAGCGAGCCCCGGCTGGGCAGAGGAAACCTGCATTCCTGATGTTATTTGATTTAATAAATCTTGTTAGGCAGGCATTTGATAATGGAAGGCCAGGAGGACAAACCCTGAACCTTGTTCTCCTAAGGAAAGGGCATGTGCGTGTTGCATCTTGGTTGGAGCCCAGCTAAAACCCCCTGGAGATCCTGCTGATCCCAGCTCAGATACCACAGACCAAGACCCAAAGCACATGTGGGGTTTTTTTCAAATATATTTGGGGGTTCTCTCTTATTTGGGTCATCAGCCCCATGGCTGCTGAGGCATCTCATAGCAAATCTTCAGGTCCAGCTCTGCAGCAAGGAGGGCGATCAAGTTTGACCAGGTGGCTGGTTCACCACAAGGAAAGCTGAGATGCCCATGCATGGCCAAGGCTGGAGAAGTTTTAGCTTTGGGAAAACACCTTTGTGTGTTTCGGCTCAGTGGGGTTGGGAGTCTGAGCTGCAGCCACGTGGGAAGGAGGAGGTCAGGGGGCCGGGAGCGCAGCTGGGGAGGTGCCCACAGCAGCAGGAACTCGAGGCAGAAGAAGCCAGGGTGGTTCCCAGCTCACCCCTTGTTTTTCCAAGAACACAGGTTGAAAACAATGGTGTTTTAGAAAGCACCAACCTCCTGGTGCCAAGCCGGGGGAGCCTCCCACACCGCACACAGGCAAACAAAGCCGCTGTGTCCTCCCGGGCATGGGCAGCCCTCCCCAGCCACCCCTCCTGCTCCTGCCCAGCGGGTCCACAGGTCCCCAGCAAGCTCTGGCTGTCCCAACCCAACCCTGGGCACTGAGATGTGTCCCACAGCAGAACCCTGCTCAGCCTTGGGTGTGAAAGGCAGCGAGGGGATGGCTGGGGCTGAGCCAGGGTGTGTAGGAGCAGGTGTGTGTGGGGGTGTTCCTCCAGCTCAAACCCAACACCACTCAAACTGACAGCAGGGTAAGTTCTCTTCTCATCTCCTGTGCTGAGTATCTGTGTGCTTTCTGGCTTGTCAGCAGAGCTGGCTTGGGAAGGAACAGTTGCTGGGGATGGTTCATGCACATCTTGCACACTGTGCTGACAACAGCTCCTGACAACTCCTACCATCAGTTGCAAATCTCCCAACGCTTCGTGTCTGCTCTGAGGCCCGGCTCCAGAATTCCTTCACTTGATGGGCAACAAGGGAAAAAGGAGGTGGAGAGGGGAGCAAAAGGGGGCTTCTCGCCGCTGTGGTCAGAGACACTTGAAAATGGGGACTTTTAGGGCTTCGGCAGGAGGCACCGAACAAAAAGAATTTGATTTTTCAAAGTAAATCAACAATCTCAGGGATTTTAAGCTGGGCTCGTGAATTTAGAGGCCAACTCAATACTGAAATTTTTGGATTTGGCAAAGTTAGAACAAGCAGGGAGGAAAAAAAAATGATGTGTGACTCCAAGTGGGTGTTTTCAAACAGCATCTTGTTTGGGGAAAATAATCCCTCTTGGTCTGCTTTGTTTTCTTGTGATGCTGGAAATAATTCTCCTCCTCAGAGAGAAGAATTGGGTTTTTCTTTTTCTGTCTCACCATGGGAGCTACCACAGGTCATGCCTGACCACGGCTGGTCCCCTTATCTCTGCTAGCACTGGAGTGCTGCAGCACCTCAAAGTGCTGAAGAAACACACATGCAGGTCCTGTATCACATCTGGTTTAGCAATGAAGAAATCAGCCAGGAGATGCCCTGGGTGAAGGGGTACCCCTCTGAGTCCAAGCCCCAGGGTGGGATACAGAGGCAGCAGGGATGCCCCAGGGCAACAGCATTGCTCCTGGGACTCTTCTCTCAAGGGGACAGGAACAGCAATAGCACTGCAATAGCTCCATAACTGCTTCACACGAGCTCCAGCCTCCCCACTGCTCCTCCACACTTGTACCCTTTTATTTTTGTCCTGTCCAGGCTCCATCTCTGCATCGGTGTGCACTGAGTCCCTGGGGAGGGGTCCTGCTCTGGGGAACGCTGCCTCACTCAGACCCCTCCAAAACACAATTTCTTGAGCCTGGAGATGAGGGTGGTTGGGCACTGGAAGGGGCTGCCCAGGGAGGTGGTGGAGTCACCGTCCCTGGGGGTGTTCAAAAAACGGGTTGATGAGGCACTTGAGGCCATGGTCTGATGGTCTGATGGTCAGGAATATGATGGGATAAAGGTTGGACTTGATGACCCTGGAGGTCCCTTCCAACCATAATGATTCTATGATTCTATGAACCCCTGGGTGCTGCCAACTCTTGCGTAAACCAAACAGGACCTGAAACACCAAGAGGAGCAGGGCAGGGTTTCCCTGCAGACACTCGGCACCTTCAGCTGGTCCTGCCAGCACCCAGGACCAGCAGCACCCAGCTCACCCCATGGTTAATATGTCCTTACGGTGCCAGTCCCACTGGGGGGGTTGAGCCAGTCACGCTGCCAGGGGAAGGAACCGGGCAGGATTTAGGGACCCCGTGCTCCAGGCCTCTCCCCTTGAGCAACCCTCATCCTCCTCATCATCTCGTGGTTTCATCATCTCAACCAATCTTTGGTCTCGCCACGTGTGATTTGGGAGGGGCGATACCGCCCGCCTTGGTGTGTGAGAGACATCTGGGCAGCCTCCCCCCATCCACACAGGCAGCAGAAACCTGGTGCAACAGAGTCCCTGACCATGGCCTCCATTGCTTCCCAGCAGTCCCATGCAGACAAGCTGTCCTGTCCCTGGAAGGACATTGTGGTGCAATGCTGCTCCTGGTTGCTCTCAGCACAGCCGGGTGAACCACATAGCCACAATACTGACCATAGACTCATCGAGGTTGGAAGAGACCTTGAAGATCATCCAGTCCAATCGATTTTTTTTTATTAATCAATACAGCCTGAAGAGCCCAGGGGAGGACCAGCCAACCTGAGCAACAGGCACCAAAACCCCCCAGAGGTTGTTCTGGCCAGCGGGAACGCCGGGTGGTGGCTTTTGTCCCAGCTGCCACTTGAGCTCCTCGGATGGGGGGGACTTCCAATGATAGGACAAGGGGCAATGGATGCAAACTGGAGCATAGGAGGTTCCATGTGAATATCAGGAAAAACTTTTTCACTGTGAGAGTGCCAGAGCACTGGACCAGGCTGCCCAGAGAGGCTGTGGAGTCTCCTTGGCTGGAGACATTCAAACCCCGCCTGGATGCGTTCCTGTGTGATGGACTCCAGGTGACCCTGCTCTGGCAGGGGGGTTGGACTGGATGAGCTTTCGAGGTCCCTTCCAACCCCTAGATTTCTGTGATTCTGTGACTTTGCAAGCCTGTCCCATCCACCCCAGTGCCACTGGACATGGGTGGGCACACACCAGGACAGGCTGGGACGGGTGTGCGGTGCGGGGACATCCCACAGGGGGGAGCCTTGTCCCCAGCCTGCGGGCACACGGCGGGAGGACACTGCCCCGGGGACACTGCACCCTCTGCTCACGCTGCACCGTTGGGTTTGGTGCTGGCAATGCAGGTTTTGCTCCATTCTCACCCCCTCTGAACTAACGGGCACAAAATTCACTGGGTTTAATCCTCGAAGGGACTGGGCAAAGCTCCCTGAACCACCGCAGTCCAGGGCTGGGATCTAGGGAGGGAATATGATCAAGGAAATCTGTTTTCAAATCATTTGACTGGGAAAAGCTCATCCCCATCCTAACGGGTCTCCTGGAGGGTGCTGACAAGCTGGACTGGTGAGCTGGGTCCTCATCTTATGCCTTCCCAGCAGGTCAACCTTAAAAAACACAGGAAAGGCTTAGAGCTGGTTTAGTAAAGCCAGAGACTTTGTCACAAGTTGTCCCCTTCCTCTGAACCCAAGTAATGCTGGAGATGTCTCCTCCAACCTCAAAGATTAATAAATGCATGGCACTGCCTTCATCCACGGGCTAATTAAAGCATATATATGAACATGACATCAATGCTCTGCTCCATTAAGGAATGGAAATACACAGCTCAACACCTGTGAAAAGACAGGCAAGGCAAGAAAGCTTCCTTGGGGGGGAGAAGAGCAAAGCACCAGAGCCACAGTGGGCACCATGTGAAGGCCAAGGTCTCCAGCACCATGGGTGTCCCAGATGAGAAAGGTGTGGAGGGACCAATGTTGGTGCAGTGCCATCCTCCCCTTGGCATGCCTTTTGCAGCTCCAAAGTCCCTGGAGCACTAGGCTTCATGGTTCTCAGAACCCTAACACTAATGGTGGCCAAGGGCTGAGGTCTCCAGCACCGTGGGTGGTCCAGATGAGAAAGGTGTGGAGGGACCAATGTTGGTGCATGCTGTGCTCACCTTGCCAGGGCATTGGAAAGGTGAGCCCCTGAGCAGTGCAGGTTCCCCACCACCTTCTCAGGGCAAAGTGGGTGCCAGAAGCAAGTTTTCTCCTCACTTTGTTCTTCCCAGCAAGACTCACAGTGCTCTTAAAGTTATGCTTTGGCCCAGGATCTCCCAGAGGAAGCCTCAGCTTTTCACACTCAGAATCACTTCAGCCCAAAGAGTTAAGGATGAGTTTTAAGTAAATATTTGACATTCAGGTCACCATTTTCTTCTGTGAGTCTGGAGACCTCCAACAGTTGGTGTGCTGGACACAGCCAGCACTGACCCACACATCCCCAGCACAGAAAGGAAGATCTTTGGGCTCAATCTGTTCTCTGTGACACAAAGTGCATGGGGGGCTGGAGCAGTGACAGCCACAGCCACTGAGGGACAGTGCAAGGAACCACGCTGGGAAAGGCTGGGGAGCACCCCATGAGCCAGGTTGTAATCAGTTCATTTAACTTGAGTTTGGCCAGGAATGATTAAGAAGGAGGTGAGAATTTTCCTCTGTATCGAGTGCTCAATCTCTTCCTGGGCAGGCTTTTATCTGCTGAGGTGACACATTGCCAGGCCAGAGCTCTGTTCCCCTCATGCAGATGCCCAGGCAGTAACCTCTCTGCTGCACTAACACCGTTTTGCATGACACTTCCTTTAAAGGAGGAGAGAAAAACAAACCACTTCTCCCTGCTTCATAACGCCGCGGTGTAAACAGCCCCGCAGGCTTTGAAGGACACACCTAAAGGAGGAAGGTGAGGTGAGGCTGAGCAGGTCATGGAGCTGAGTCCTCTCCAGAGTCGCTGAGGTGGTGAAGCTGATCTGAACCAGGGGGTTTCATTCTGTCTTGCTTTTCAGGGCAGCTCGAAACATGGCAGGACCACGTTCAGAGATGTCACAGCCCACAAGGAGCTTCACGTGCTCTTTGGATGCTGTGGAGACAGAGGCATGGAGCGGCCACTGGGATTTAGGAATCTCAACAAACAGCCCTTTCCCAGGGGGAGATGCTCAGTGAGGAAAAGCTTTGCTGAGCTTGAAGGGCCAGGAGGGTTTGGGGCAGGAGAAGGTGACCTTGCTCTGCAGCACAGAGGGGACACCACTGCCTGTGCCTCCACAGGAGGACCTGCCAGAGCTTTTATGGATACATTTGACTCTGTGGGCTCATCTGCTTATTGCCTCCATGCTGGGAGGGTGAGGGAGCTGCCTTTGGGAGTCTGGAAACAGTGAGGACAAGGAGACAGAGGCTTGGGAGGGGAGCAGGGAAGTCCTTGAGAAGGTAGTGGAAAAGCGCAGCTTCAAACTACACAGTGCAAACCCAGAGGGAAGGAAGGGTAAGAAATGCTCTTTATCTGTGAAATAGCCTTGTTCTTCCCTGAGCAGCACCCTGGCTCAGCCCCTGGGCTCAGCTTTCTGTCTCCATCTCAAGTCTTCACGTGAGGAGCTGCCTGGGTCAGCAGCAGCTCTCCTGCTCCTCCAGCACAGCAGCACCCACAGCCTCCCCCAGACACTTTGGCCAGGGGTTGCAGCCTTCCCAGCTCACCCTGTGCCCACAGGCAGCCATCCTGGCCAGGCAAGCTCGGCTCCACACCCCAGTGCCAGGGCTGTCAGTGCCACATGGCAATGTGGGCACCAAGGAGCAGCTTTCCCATCACCCAACCCGTCCCCCACCATGGCCACCTCATTCCTGACACATGGTGGGCCTGCAGCAAATTAAATCTCCCCCTTGAGCCCCTTGCTCTGCCTCTTGCTGATGGAAAAAAGAGGTTTTCCCTCCCTCATTTGCTCCATCTTCTCTTTTCTAGCCTAAACCCAACACGCTGTGCACACTCCTCAGAGCTCTGGGATGCCTTGAGGCCATTGCTACGACCCCATCAGGCCAGCACGCTCCTCCCAGATTACCTTGGCAGCCCTTGCTGGGAAGCATCCATGTCCTCAGCCAGCTTGTAGCTGGAAAAATCAGCATTTGGTTCCAAACCCCAATCTTTTGCCTCCTGACACCAACAGACATAAATCCCAAATTGTGCAACCTGGAGCTCCGTGTGGTCCTGGTGTTTGGCATCCTGGTGGTCCTGTATCCCATTCCAGGATGTGTTTCCTTCAATAGTAGAGCTGCTTACCTTGGACTTGCTCATTCCTGGCTTCCCTCATGAAGTTTGCTGCTCACCTCATTGTGTTGCACATGAGTCTGTGTTGGGAATCAAGATTTAAAATAAGAATGGAAAACTGGTTACGTTGGTACAGCTGGAGGGGGACAAGCTGCTGCGGGCAGGCAGGAGTCAGGAACCCCTTGAGATAATTTTGTCACTAGGAAATCACACCTAAACCATCACAGCTGGACATTTTAACCTTGTTTTCAGTGAACATCAGGCCACTTCTAACTATGTGCCAAAACAGGAATGAAGAGGACTCAGCCCGTGGGATAGGTGTGGCATAAAAACCTCATTTCGGTTTCACCTCCATCCTCAATTACCATTCATTAATCAAAACATCTTTGTTATACAGGCAAAACTCCCACCAGTGCTGCTGGGGCTGGGGTCCTGCAGCAGCTCACGAGGGAACTGCACAGCAGGCTGAGCAACGGGGGGGCTGTTCTCCCCACTATGGGAAACTTAAAGAGTTGGGAAGACTAAAAACAACCCCAATTCCTGCACAGAGCTGAGCAGGCAGGAGGAGTGCCCCGTGCCACATCTGCACAGAGCAAGGACACGGCGTCACCTGCGCGGCTTCCCGGGGCGAGCACCATAAAACATCCTCCCCCTCGCCAGCCAGGGGGTGGCTTTCTAATTACCCAGGTGGATTTTTATTGTGACGAAGCCAGCAGTGCAGGATTTGACGCTGGGGGTCTGAATGTGTCACCTGCCGAGGACAATTTAGCAAGTGGCCAGTGCTTTATGTCCCTGCTGTCCGCACCCGTGGTATTCGCCACCCCGAATGTCAGAGCCATCCCCACAGCCTGGCAGTGTGTGAAACTGGTACAGACTCATTTATCTCATGTCTACCTTCCTTCAAACCCATCCTCTGCTGTGAAGAGGGTTTTGTGGGTGTATGGGGCTGTACATACTGTGACTTGGGGCAGATAGGCACATATTTTATTTTAGGATGCTGATATTTTAGGATGCTGATTATCCCATGAAAAGCACTGGCTGTTTTGGAACGCAGCAGGAAAATAAGAAACAAAGCATCAAAATTTTATCAGTGAAGCCATGGGGCTCCAGCTGATGCTCAGGACATCACTTTTCAAACACTCACAGTGCCTCCATGCCAGGCAGCTCAGGGCTGGCTTGGAGCTCCCAGTCTGCCCAGAACCACCGACAGTTTTCTGCATGACCAGGTGAAGGCAACAGAATTTTCCTTTCAGATTTATATTTCCTTCGCCCCCCCATCGAAAACCAAACCCCAAGCAAGTTTCTAGGCAGTGGGAAAACCAAAGAGGAACTCCTTTGGCATCATTTCACAGGTGGGACCCACAGCTCGTGGGACCCAGGCTCTGCTTAGGGGTGATGGAGGAGCACCCAGCAGCCCTCCTGTGCCCAACTGGGCTTTACCCACACACACTCAGCCATGTACAGAGCAAAGCACCAGGATCACCTTCTGAACAGTTCAGTTTAGCTCTGCCCCTGATTCACCCCAAGATCTTCAGACTGTGCCTCAGTTTACCCAGCTGTAAAACTGAGGCAGCCCTATTTAATCTCTGCTCCTGCAAGGACATTGCATGAAACACTCTATAAATGCAAAACTGATCAGGACAGCAAAACCAAAGCCTGCTTTTACATAAGGTGGGAAAGTCCTGCAGTGATATGGCAGGGATCTTTCCAGTCCCATTGGTGTGCTGGGCTGGATTCCAGTCCTATTGGTGTGCTGGGCTCCCACAGGAGCCCTGGCTTCTGCCCACCAGGACCGAGCTGTAAACACAGGAAAAAAAACCTGAAGCAGCACATGAAGACTTGTCCCAACACGCTGCTTTGTTTGCTGACAACCAGCGTAAGTGACAACGTTGCCAGGGACTTTTAAGATCCCTGTGACTTTAATTGGAAAGGACATTTTTAATAGCCCAGGCAAATAGCTGTGTGATCCTGCCAACCACAGAGCGGAGCTTCACACCCAGAGACTGCTGTTATTCTTCTGGCGTGTGATAGCAATATCATGTGTGAACTGACAGCGCTGTGCAAGAGCTCTCAGACAAGAAAAAAAACCCAACCAACCAAACAAAAAATATCCAATATGCCCCCAGGGACACCCAGACACAAACCCAAAAATTATCTGGGTGCGTATAAAAAGATTTCCAAGTCGTCTGCATGGGCTTTCATCAATGAACTTCACTGATACATGGGAAACACTTTATTCCCAGTAACTGTCCTTTGACAGCTCTAACAAGTAGGATCTGTTTGGGATGGTAATGATTAAAATGCTGACTCACAGAGGGTTTTGCCATGCTGGCGGGACTACACCAGCTTTGTGCTCACTTGGAAGGTATTTTGAATCCCTGCTTTTCAACCAATCTGCAATTTTAATCCTGCAGCTGCAAACAGTTGTTTGTGGCTTTGCCCAGTTGACTCCGGGTTTCCCTTCTGCAGGGGAAAAAAGGAGAGGGTTCTCCTCGGTTCTCCTCCCATGGGCAGCAAGGACAGGGAGAGCCCCCATGCTTTCTGCAGCCAGGAGCAGCGAGGAGCTCATGTGCCTGCTCCTGGGCAGGAGGGAGGAGTGACAGCCCTGTGCTTTGGACACACAATGCTGCCATGTCCACAGGGCAGGTGACTGCCTTTGCCATGCTCATGCATCTCATGGCCAGGCAGCAAAACACTTTGCAAACGTCTTTGAGGTGCAGCCTCTGGCCTGACATAGTGCTGCCAGCTGGGGCAAGGTTGGGGTTTATCCCCGTGTGGTCCCTTTTGCTCATGGCACAGCCCCCCAGGTGCCACCTGCAGCCCCATTCCCTTGAACCTCACTTGTGCAGCCCCTTCGTGAGTCCCCTTGCAATAGCAGCAATGAACATCAGGAGATGGTACCCAGGGGACAGCCGGGGGGCTGAGAGGGGGACAAGGATGGTGAGGAGGATGAGGATGGTGATGATGAGAAGGATGAGGATGAGGAGGATGATGATGATGATGATGATGATGAAGAGGAGGAGGAGGAGGAGGAGGAGGATAAGGGCATCAACTCTGCCCTGCCATGGAACCAGCACCAGGCAGATGCTGTGCCTGTGTGTCACGGGGCAGTGCCGGGCAGAGCTGGGAGCTGCTCAGCACTGCAGGCACAGCACAGCCTGGCCCTGCTTTCGGGCTCAGCACCCACACTGCCCCGCTCAGCAAGCAGGATCCCAGCCCCCAGCTGGGACTGTTCAGCCGCAGGAAAACAGACCGAGAAGTTTCCATGAGCACCACCTCCCTACTGCTCCATCTGCAGCATTACAGCTCCTCACAGCCCTTAATTATATTGGCTGTAACTATTAAGAGGCTTTTTTGGGTTTCCTCTGATAAGGATTTTCCTTCCCGATGGCTCGGCAGCGGCGGAGGCCCCTCACCCTGCTCAGGGGTAGGGGCAGTGCTCCTGCCTGCAGAGCCAGCTGGGCTTTGGCTGCGGGAGCCTTCACTGTCGGGAAATTGCTAACCCCAGAAAACTGTTCCCCTAATGACAGCGTTGGAGCACGGGGCAAACCACATAAATGATTCACACAGTGTTCCCAAGCTGCAGCCGCGTGAATTGGAGAGATTTCCAAACACTGCCGAGCCGCGCTCGCTCTTATCAGGGTGGAAATGCAGGAACTTCCATCGTAAAGAGGCGAGGAGGGGAAAAAAGCCCCGCCGTTAAACGCATCTCCTCAAATGGAGAAGACCTGGGAGGTCTCTCCCCTATAGATCCTTACAGAACTGTTGTTCAAACTCCTCGGGGAGTTCTCGTAGGAGGGAGCGGGCAGATAGCAGGGGAACTATAGACATGCATCAGCTTGTTATTTCAGAGGGACGCAGGGACTGAGCCTCCGCTGGCAAGCAGGGGATGAAAAGAAGGCAAGTGGACCCGAGGCCAGGAGAAAGGGATGGCTGGCGGTGGGGAAGAGAGTTAAAAGTGTCCCATTGTTAGGGAAGTTTGCTCTGCTTCAGACCATGCCGCTCCCGGGGACACCGCACCGCCTTTTGAAGTGCAACCTTAGGCGGTTCCTTGTCACCCATTGGAGAGGGAGCTTTTTTACCACATTAAGTCATTGGGTAGCAAATGAATGGGGGGTTTTGACTATTCACAACTTCACCTTATAAATATCAGGGTCGGAGGTTCCCACAGCTTCCCTGCATCCCGGTAGCTCACCTTGGGAAGGAGCAGAGGGACACGGCCCTGCTCACTCGGCGACCTGCAGTGCAGAGAGCTACGGATCAGCGAGAGGGATCCAACCCCACTCCTTGGGACAGCCATGAAGAGAAGCACCCTCCTCATCCTCTCCATCGCAGGGGTCTACGGCACCATCCTCCACGCAGCAGCATGGTAGGGTCCAACCCAGCAGCAAAGGCATTGTTCAGGGATGCTCTTCAGCCTGCAGTAAGCTCTGAGATTCATTTTCTTTTCTCTGTTTCAGGTCTGTGAATAACTTTCTGATGACAGGACCTAAGGTAATTAACACATGGGCTGTCAGGAATTTAAGTAGAGAAATTTTGCTTTGCAAATGGGAAATAGGACTTTTCCAAGGAACCAGATATCCTGGAGTGTATCAGCTCCGAGTCCTGGCGAGCGATGAGGGAAAGGACCTCTTCTTCATGTCTCTTCCCATTGATAAATGGCAAAATGGGTTCTAACCCTGCTGTTTCCCACGCCAGGCTTACCTGACCTATTCCAGCAGCGTGGCAGCCGGGGCACACAGCGGGATGGAGGAGTGCAAGTTCCAGTTCGGGTGGGAGCGCTGGAACTGCCCCGAGAGCGCCCTGCAGCTCTCCACCCACAACCGGCTCCGCAGCGGTGAGTGTGCCCCTACCTGCTCACACCACCATCCCAGCCCGGGATGCTCCAGGTATAAACCAGGATGCACTCTGGAGAGAGCTGGGCTTGTTGTTAAACCAACCAATGGAGAAGGGTTTTGGTGTCCCAAATATCATGGTGGTTGTTCTCCATGTGTATCAGTTTGATGTAATAAATAGCACTAATACTTTCCTAGGAATCCCAGGCTCTCCCTGGATCTCTATCCGTGCTAGGCTAGAGCTCGGTCCTTCCCGCAGCGCTGCTCCATGGGATCGCTCCGGCCACTTTCCATGCAGCATCCCGGGGGGGCACAGTGCCAGAGGCACCTGAGCTTCCAACAGGCGAGACAGAGAAACCAGGGATGTGCACTAAGAAACTGTCTTCCTGAGAAAGCTGTGGATGTATTTGAATATTGACTGCCTCAACAAGCAGAAATCTCTTTTTTTTCCCGGAGCAGCATCTCTATTTGAATCTGCTGGGAAAGCCAGAAAAGAAATTAAATGAGGAGTGTGGGTGCAGACAGCTGTGAACACAGGTTCAACCACCAACTGGAGCAAGATCAATGACCATTCCCCCCAGCAGGCAAGATCAAAGCACAAACATAAACCTCCAGCAGGAAAGGACAGGGACAAGCTGAGGAAAGGACAAGCAGGAAAGGACAGGGACAAGCTGAATTTCTATGATTCTGAGTCCAGGTGGGGAGAGCAATAACTGACCTTTGCCAGAGCAGGACCGGGGCGTTGCCTTAGATCCTACTCTCACCAAGAAACTCCATCCCATGCATGGATGCCTGCATAGTATTATCCCAAATTGCTGAAACCCTTGATGCTGAAGCCTGAAAAGACTCAAGTCACGAGCATTTAATTTCTGTAGCACTTTATGTTTTGCACAAAGTGTTTTGGTTTTTGCCTTCTTGCACCTTTGCAGCGTGGGGGATCTCCATTGCGAAGAAACCAGGACCAATGTCTATGTTTGCATGTGACAGCTTTCTTTTCCCCTTCTCCCCCAGCTACCCGGGAAACATCCTTTGTCCACGCCATCAGCTCGGCTGGTGTCATGTACACCCTCACCAGGAACTGCAGCATGGGGGACTTCGAGAGCTGCGGCTGTGACGACTCCAGGAACGGCCGCGTGGGTGAGCCACCACCTCCACCCGGGCTCACAGCATCTCCCCATCCCCACCCCGGGATTGCAGGGCAGGATCTGGCCCCACGGGGCAGTTCTGCTCTTAGCGTGCATCTCTCTTGCAGGTGGCCGTGGGTGGGTCTGGGGAGGGTGCAGCGACAACGTGGAGTTTGGGGAGAGGATTTCCAAGCTCTTTGTGGATGCTCTGGAGACGGGACACGACACCCGGGCGCTGATTAACCTGCACAACAACGAAGTTGGGAGACTTGTAAGTGAAAAATACAATAGGATTAGCAGTAGTAGTAATAATAATAATAATAAAAATAATTTATAATGGTAAAATGATAAATAATAATAAATAATAATAATAATAGTCTATATTGAAAACAACGTCTGAGGGTCTGGTAGATCGTTCAGGTCCCCTTTGCCAGCCTGCTGTGCCAATCCAGCCCCTGCAGTGTTTGCATTGGGGAAAAAAACCAGCCAGAATCTGACCCTGAGCCTGAAGATGAGGAGGTGCAGCAGGAGCCCTCCCCACTGGCAGCTCCTGCAGCTGTGTGCAGGGCAGTTAACTGCTGGCACATACCACTTATTCAGAAATGTTTTATTCTCAGCTGGCCCTTGTTTGCCCTGTAAAACAAAGCAAGGAGCACCTCACTCTCTTGCAATGTGCATTTCCAAGCTCTTTGGCCAGGGGAGCCAGGTGCGAGGTGGCTCCGCGCTGCTCCAGCCCCAGACTCACCCCCCGTGCCCCGCGCAGGCTCTCAGCATCTCACCAAACCTCCTTGTCTGTAAAAACAAGGGCGACAACACTTAACATACCTATCTCATAGGGTGTGTCTTAATCTCACACAGATACCAGTGATTGGGACCTTATAAATACCAGAGGGAGATGGGTAGATAATATCTGTGAAGTGCTTGGCCTGGAGGAGATGCAGAGAGCTTGGGTATGATTATTCCCAAGCAGTTTCACACGTTTTTAATGAAACCTCTGAGTTGGGTTGAAGCTGCAAGGAGAGAGGGGAGCAGCTGAGAAGGGCACGACATGACAAAGGTGGTTGGTTTTTTTTCCTTGGTCTGGAGAAGCAGCTCCTGCAAGGGCTGGAGACAATGGTTTGTGCCCACTCGTTATCTCTGTTCTTTAAATTAGCAAGGAGGGACAGATGTTTTCCAGGAACTGAAATAAGAGCATCAGCTCACGTCTTGGAAGGTCTTTCAAGACCTTGGAAGGGTCTTGAAAGACCTTCCAAGATGTGAGCTGATGCTCTTATTTCAGTCATGCTGAGCACAAGCCACTCCTGATCCATTACCTTCCAGATGAGAAGTGCTGTAGAGCCTGGTTTTGAGATGCAAGCCACGATGCTCTGCTGCTCCTAATCTCTCCACCTTCTCCACCAAGGCGGTGAAAACCACCATGAAGAGAACCTGCAAGTGCCATGGGGTGTCAGGCAGCTGCAGCATCCAGACCTGCTGGCTCCAGCTGGCCGAATTCCGCGAGATTGGGAACTACCTGAAGATAAAATACGACCAAGCCCACAAGCTGGAGATGGACAAGAGGCGGATGAGAGCTGGCAACAGCGCCGACAGCCGCGGGGCCACGGCGGAGGCTTTCCACCACGTCCACGCCACGGAGCTGGTGTTCCTGGAGGACTCTCCTGACTACTGCACGAGGAACGCCAGCCTGGGCCACCACGGCACCGAGGGCCGCGAGTGCCTGCAGACGGGCAAGAACCTCTCGCAGTGGGAGAAGAGGAGCTGCCGGAGGCTCTGCACCGAGTGTGGGCTCCGTGTGGAGGAGAGGAGGACGGAGGTGGTGGCCAGCTGCAACTGCAAGTTCCACTGGTGCTGCACGGTGAGGTGCGAGCAGTGCCGGCAGCTGGTGGCCAAGCACTTCTGCGCCCGCCGCGACGCCGCCACCGCCCCCAACCACATCAGGAGGAGGAACAAGGGCCACAAGAGATAGAGGGAGGCCACGGTGCCTGAGGAGGACGCTTTGGTGTCCCCAGGCTCAGCAGCCGCCGGTGCAGCTGGGGTGGGAAGGAGAGTCCCTGGGATCTGGAGGGTTTGAGCAGGACATCAGGATGGGGCCTCCTGAGGATGGATGCTGTGAGATTGGGAAGCACAAGGTGCAGGCGCTGGGGGACCACGGTCCTTCTTGCTTCCAGTTTTTCCTCA
This sequence comes from Aegotheles bennettii, assembly GCA_013398125.1. Lineage (NCBI taxonomy): Eukaryota > Metazoa > Chordata > Aves > Caprimulgiformes > Aegothelidae > Aegotheles > Aegotheles bennettii. Next base: position 1,118,766 of record VZRW01012209.1, on the reverse strand, counting down.
TTGACCAGTAGCTTCTTTCTTGTTGGGTGTCACTTTATCTGTGTGTCGGACAGAGGGAAGATCTTCACTTTCTAGGTGGGCTCAACCCCTTGTGCCACTGCCAGTGGGTTTGCCAAGGCTTCCCAGCCCCATGGCAAGGTGGGGACAGGCACCATGGCCAAAAGCAGGTCCTGCTGGGTGGCTCTGTCCTGGTGGCCATGAGCACCTCAGCTGGGGCAGCCCCTGCCTGGCCGTTCACGCACAGCAGCTGCTCAGCAGCGTTTCTAGTGAGTAACTGATGCACTTTCTGATGTGAGAGAGGGTTTTGCAGTTTCATGGTGTGTATTACAACAACTGCAGCCTTTTGAGGGCTTCGATAGGTTTACAGCCAGTGTTTACAGATTTCATATCTTATTTTTTTCTCTCCCTTCAGCTTTTTCTTCCTCCCCTTTTTAAATGTTGTATTTTGGTACCAGATCCCCTGCCCTGATAGACAGTAGCTTTTTGTATTTGTACTGGATGAAATTAAGCTGTTTACAATTCCTATACTTTAAAAAAAAATAATAGCAGATAAGAATTCAGAATTCTTTATGCCTAATGTTGTTATTAATAAGTTGTATTATTGCTTAGCACAATCTATTTTCTCTATATTATTTTGAAGGTATCCCTAAAGAGTTAGATTTTGGACTGTATTTTGCAATAAACACAATGAAAAGGATTGGCTTTTTTTTTTTTCCTTTCTGGCTTCCTAGCAGTATGATTTCAGGTGCAAAATTGTCCCTTTCTGTGTAAAACCCAGCACTTCCAAGGTTTCTCATCACTAATCCAAAAGTCACCGAAGTGGTTGCTCTCCTAGATCTCAATAAAAGCTGGCTCTGGTGTTCAGTCCCTGGGGGGTTTGCTCTAATACCCATCACTGTAACATCTAACCTTTTTCAAGTGCTGAGTACACAGGCACTGCCTGGCTAAACCAATTTTGAAGCTCCCAACGCCTCTTTAATTTGCCCATGGCCCAACGTCTCCCGGACAATGCGAGGCTGCTTTGATGTGGAAAGCATCGGCAAAATTCTTGGAGGCACGAGAGGAACCCTTTGAACTGGGGACAGGAGTGAAAACTTGGGGACAGTTGTGAATGTGTCTGCTGGTTCCCTGCTGCTCTGGGTGCAAACAGCCCCAGTGACACAGCGGGGAGGGCAGGAGGGGACACGCTCCGGCTGCTGCCACCCCAGTTGGGTCCTGCTCTTCTCCTGGGCTCTCCAGGGCTGTTCTTCAGACTGGGTGGCTCCTAGGAGGGAGCCAGGGCTGTGCTACCCCCCTCACTCATGATGTGGGGGCAAGGGGTGCCCTACCAGCTTTGCTTTCCAGCCAGGGGAGGAGAAGGAGGAGACACAAGTGGAAAAACCTCACAGCTCTGCCAGCGCATTGCGCCCACACTGCGAACGCTTTGATGCTGTTGTGTCCGGGTATCCCAGTGGCTCCCAGTGCAAACACAGCCTGGATGCACACTCGAGCTGAACCAGGAAGCCCAAGGTGTAAAACACACAAGCTGGGGAGCACAACTGCCTGCCAGGCATGTGTTCCTGCACAGAGCAGCGTCGTTAAAGCTGGAGGGGCTACACCAGCAGCCACCCCACCCCCCAGGGGCTGCTTTGCTGCCTTCCGAGCAGTTATTTCCAAAGTTTCCATAACTAACAGGCTGCAGTAGCAAAGCAAAAAACCCCAAGATTTTTGCACAGTGTTGCCACGTTTACAACCCATCAAAATTTAGGCTGAACTGGAAATGATGCAAACAGGCAAAGCAACCCCTTTCCTGCATCCCCTGCACTGCCTGGCTTGGGGTTTGCTTCTGCAATATCTGCTGGGGGTGCCCGGGCTGCTGCTGCCCCACAGCAGCACCAGCCCCATGCCTGGGCAGCCCCAAGGAGCTGCCAAAATCCCCCAGAGCCACAAACTGAGATGTCTGAAACAGCACAGCCAGATAACCCCCAAGCACATTGCTGTGTAACAGAGTGAATAAACAGCACAGGTCAATCCCAGCAGCCGAGGTCTTCCCATGAGCAGGTGTGCTCAGACAAACCCTGCATCTCACATGTCTCTCTGCAGCATCCTTTCAAACTAATGCTACTGCAGAAAATAAGAAGTGGGAGGTTTGAAGGTGCCCATAGCATCAGACCAGATATCTGTCCCACACAGGCTCCATCCCAGGGGGAAGAGGCTGCAGAGAGGAGCAGAGGGACCACAGCAGAGTCACAGAACGTCAGGGGTTGGAAGGGACCTCGAAAGCTCATCCAGTCCAACCCCCCTGCCAGAGCAGGACCACCCAGAGCAGGGCACACAGGGATGCACCCAGGCAGGGTTTGAATGTCTCCAGAGAAGGAGACTCCACAGCCTCTCTGGGCAGCCTGGCCCAGGGCTCTGTCACCTTACAGTGACAAAGTTCTTCCTTATGTTCACCCTGCTGTGTTCCACCTTGCACCCATTCCCCCTTGTCCTGTCACTGGCCATCCCTGAGCAGAGCCTGGCTCCATCCTCCTGACCCTCACCCTTTGCATATTGATAAACATTCATGAGGTCACCCCTCAGTCTCCTCTTCTCCAAGCTGAAGAGCCCCAGCTCCCTCAGCCTCTCCTCACAAGGGAGATGTTCCACTCCCTTAACCAAAGTCCGATTCTTCTCCCATTCCCACTCACCCTCAGCCAGGGGCTTGCCCAGCCAGCACCCATATCCATTGCATTTAAATGCTGGGGGTGAACTGTTCTTCCTCGAGTTTGTCTAATTGCTTTTTTAAATCCATTTACATTCCTGGCACCCAGACTCTCCAGGCAGCGAGCGTATCTCATGCAAAAGCCAGAGACCAAATGCAAATTGAAGCAAATTAAAAAAAAAAAAGTTATGTACCACCCTGTGAGACAAATTTCCACTCTCTTTCCACAGCTCCCAGAGATGATACCGAGCCTGAACAAACACCAAGACAACCCTATGGCCTAGAGCTGCACCTTGCCAGAGATATTACAGTCCTGGAGAAGCTGAAGCTCTCTCATCCTCCCCCCCTGTTGCTTGGATACAAGAGCCATCAATTCTCACTACATTCACCACAAAACAATAGGAATTCAGGATGCTCTCGATCCATCACAGCTCTGTCAGGAAGCCCCGAGCCCCCTGCCCGTGGTACTCACCCTCAGCAGCAGCACCCAGCGAGTGCCATGTGCACAGGGCAATAAAGCCAAGGCTGCCTGCAGGGCTCCATCCATCAGGCTGATTCATCACTCCAGTGGGGATTTTACCTGGGCAGCAAACTCCTGCAGAGTGGTTTTCAAAATAAATAACAGCACACAGCAGAACAAAGTCCCATCATCTGCTGGTTTGCAAAAGCTCAGTCCCCACCTGCAGCCAAAGAGTACTGGAAGGGAGTGATGGTGCCTTCAAACCTGGAAGTGTTCACTCATGATTACCCAAAGTCAACCCCAGTTTGGGATGCTGATCCCAATCACCTGTAACTCTGCCAGCTTGGAGGAAGGGACAGGCTGGCCCCTGAAACCCTTGAGGAGGAACCCGACTGCCCTCCCACAGCCATAGTAATGATCCTAATTACAATGCAAGATCCTAATTACAAAGAAAAAGTGAAAATCTTGATCTGGGCCAGGTGCTGTGTGAACACAAACCAAAATCCTGCTGCCTGCCCCCAAAAAGCTGCGGGCACTGCTCCTCCCCTTCAGGCAGAAGGTTCCTCACAGCTTTGGGATGCAGAGGACCTGTGCCAGGGATGCCCTGGAGTATAGAATCATTATGGTTGGAAGGGACCTCCCGGGTCACCAAATCCAACCCTTATCCCATCATATTCCTAACCATTAGACCATTAGAGGAGGCACACGCCACCCAGTCCCTCCAACGGGGGGTCTTCAGGCAGGGTGATGGAGCTGCTTGCACAGTCCTGGAGCAGCACCTTCACGTTTGACCGGGCTTTGCCAGAGCTGCTGCTCAGGGGACTCAGCCACCACCACGGCCACAGTAACCTCTGTGATGAGAAACCTGTGGGACAGCAATTGCAATGGCCTGGAATCACCACTGGCTTTGGGGAGGTTCACCACCACCTTCCCAGCAGCATATCGGTGCCTTTATTTTCAGAAAGGACTGGTTTACATTCCATTTTTAAGGGAAAAGGGAAACATTTTCTAAACAAACAAATAATTCAGCCCAGCTCTAGGGTTACCACAGATGGGGGTGGGTTTATGTCAGAGCTGCCTGCCCAACTGTTGAGAGGGTTTCAGAAAATCAGTGCTGGGATATTTGTACCAGGACAACAGCCCAGGCGAAGCCTGCAAGCTCTCCCAGACCTTCCCATCTAACCCAGGATCTACACTGTCCCCATATCACCTATTGGTATCTCCTCCTTGGATACCTCCCCGTATCACCTATTGCCTCTTGGCCATGCTGCCATCCAGGTGCCCATCCTGGCACCCTCACTGGCAGCAGCAGCCACCAGCTTTCCTTCTTGTTTCTTCTTCCCAGTAGGCAGAAATGCCCCTGAAGCCTCATTTTCCTTCAGGGAGGAACACGGGCACAGTGTTGGCTGGGGCTGCTTCCATCACCACCTGGAGGGAAGGTGAAGTTCAGGTGTGCACCACTCCAACTGCTGGTAGGGTTGGATTGCACATCCCCAGCCCACAGAGGCAGGTGGGTGTCCATGTTCACCCAAGCAGCACAGACCTCAGAGCCACCAGTGCAGGCTGAGGATGTCACCCAGCACAGAGATTGGATCCGTGCTGTCGCTTTTGCTCCCTCTCCCAGCAGAGAGTGCAGGGACAGCTCTGACAGAGAATTCACCCATCATCAGCAGCCATGGGCCTCCTCAGCCTCTCCTGGCAGGCTGGTGGGGACAGTTCTGCTCTGAGGCACCATGGCAAGCAATAGCTGCCCCAGCCCCACTGCCCTCCCTGGGTCACGTTGCTGCAGTGACCATCAGCAAGATGAGGATTGAGTTTATTTAACTGACAAAGTGCTTTGCTGTTGCCTGCGGAGGAGCAGGACAGGGTCTGCGTGACAGTGACAACCTGAGAGAGAAACAGGGCCAGGAAGGCTGCCCTCTGAGAGCCACAGGCATAGATGGTCCTTGCAAAGCAGTTTGGAGGGGTTTTAGCCCAGTGCTGCTCCTTCCCACCTGCTCCCACCCCAGCTGGGGGCTGTGTTCCCCCCAGACACCCCCCAGCAGCCCCCACCCTCAGCCCTCCTTCACCCCAGCCCTTAAACCCCTCGCCTGGTGGATTACCTCTAATTTATGCCCCCAGTGCCCTTTCATGTATTATAATTCTGTATGAGATGTTTGTGCTGTATCCTCCCCCCGTATTAAAGTGTCAGGAGTATATCCCCAGGCCATCCATCTTCAACGCTTCCGCATGGGTTTGGCAATTCTCTGACATGAATATTATGGCTCTCCATGCAGAGCCTCCATCACTCAAGCTGACAAGTGTTAGAATCTCCTCTCTTGAACAGGCTAAGGGACCTTTTCATATGCAGCGTAGATTCCCGGTCACGCTGCATCTGGTGCAGTGAAACCAGTGAGTGCCAGCAATTCCCTAAAGTCTCAGAAAACAAGTCACGGGTCCTTTTCGACTTGCAAAACCAACCCTTAGCATGACAAAGTTAAAGGGCCTTAATCAGCCCCTGGTTAGCCCCTGCTAGTGCCAGGGCCTTAAAGGAAGATGAGAAAGCATCTGTGCAATGCCTTCTGCAGGATTTACTGTTGGGGATTGCAGGGGAAAGATGGGGGGTGTTGGGTGTCTGGCTTGCTGGAGCATATAGGAAAGATTTTTGTGAGCAATTAGTGACTTTGAAACCTCAACTCGAATCGTAAGCAACACTTTTTTCAAGTGAGGTGCTTAAAGTTAGATCCCTAAACCCCACCAGCCTGATTACCAGAGCTGCTGAGCATGGGGGCTTCCCACAGTGCGTGCAGGAGCCTCCCTCTACCTGTACCTTGAGAGAAGCAGAGGGACAGAACAACTCTTAAAACCCTTCCAGCTGAGACCTTCACAGCTGTGCTGCAGTGGGGACACTCCAGTCCACACTGCGTGATGGAAAGGGAATCCCCTGGAACTGAATTGTGCAGGGATCCAAGTTAAATTCCCCCTACAACATCCACAGGTTACCCAGAGTCTTTGGCTAAACTGGTGCTGAATATTTTTTTTCTTCTCTAGAGAGCAAAGGTATTTTCATAGCAACTTTGCCACCGTCCCCCTACGAAGCTCCTCGTGGTGGCTCATCACCAGCCCAGCGTAACAGAAACTTGTTAACACCTTCACAGCTCCCTCTTAATAAAGTCAAGGCAATTAACAGCATCACTATTTACAAAACAAATCCTCTTTGCAACACCTGAGAAAAAGAGTTACATGTGTTTCCCAAACATTTCTCAGTCGGGGAGACAACAACTGTCTGCAGGGAGGTGTTGCATCTGCTCTCCCTGGCTGGAGAGGACCAGTCCATATTGTGACCATGCTTCCATCCAGGAGGCCTGAGCAGCAAGCACAGGTCTGCTGGGGAAGTTTCCTATCCAAGGGTTACTCCAAGGAGAAAGAGGTGCACAGGGAGCCAGGATGGGAATTAATTGTTCACTCACTGGTCCTTACTCACTTCTGGTATGGCCACACGTGATGGTGTACAAGAGGTGTGGATAAGGTAGGTTGTTCCCCTTCAGAGATGTCCCCACGGGTGGCTGGGGGGAGTGGGTAACGTCCTGCAGATTTACACCTCTGCAGATGGATTTCCAAGCTCCTCCACCTCTTTTTCTGGTTCTCTGCTCTCTCCTAGGATACATCCCATGCCCCTCACTTTGCAAATCACTGCCCTGGCTTACAGTGCAGTAAATTTCCCCTTTTCAAACAAGTCCCAAGGAGATGAGCAATATAACGGAAGATTGATGGATTAGAGACAATCAAATGAATGTAACTTGCAATGTACTTTCAAAATTAATTCCTTCCTCCTCTTTTCCTCTCCCATCCCACTCTCCCTCCCTCCAAGCACACACAGTGGCCCATAATTTATGAACAAGAAAGGTGACACATTCCCTAACTAAACTATTATGTGGATGGGACAATTTCACACAGGAGCACCCCCAGCCAAAGTAGGCTCAGTCCAAACAATTCTGGAATTTAGAAAAGCTCCTGTCTAAAGCCTGTATCACACTTCAGATCCAAACTCATCCATTCCAGAGGGACTGAAATGCAGAGAGGAAATGAGAGGGAGTTGGTGGTAACTCCAGGTGGAGTTAGGAGCAGACACTGACAGCCATGGCTAGGAAATGTTGGACAAAGGAAGTTAGGAGGTAAAGAAGAATAGCAATCGTGTGGGACAGAGTAGGACAGGGCCAGAAAATGAAAGAAAATAAGTATAAACCTGTTGTAGAAGGGGAGCATAGAAGTTTACAAGGAGGAGGACATGATGGGAAATTGAGAGAGATCTTGAGTAGTATTTTAGCTTTTCTTTCTCTCTCTGGTCTTTCCTCAGCATCCTACACAACGTTAACCGAAGCCACTTGTGGGCACAGCCAGGAGAGAATAGCTCGTCAGGGGACATAGACCACAGAGCCCGGACAGCCCTTAATTTCCTCCTCTGGTGCTTTCAACAGCTCATGGGATGCCATAAAAGATGATAATGATGAGGTCAGTGGAAAGACTGTAAAACAGTGGGGACAGGCACAAGAGTTACCTCACTTGGGCTCAAACTCAGGCCATGCATGGACCGAGTTTGCTGGTTGCAAGCTCTTCTGCTTGGGACAGGGACTGCATCCCATCACCCAGCCTGGCTGCCAGTGCTCAAAACCATGCTGAGATGACTTACATAGCCTGAAACGTTTGGTTGTGAAGTCAGTGGGACCCTCGTCATTGATTCAGACCAAGCTTGACTGGTCAGACACAGACAAGGATGAGGACAACAGTCCTCAGGTTTCTTCCCAATTCCAGACTTTTCTAACTCACAATGCTATAGCTCCCAGCCTGACTCTTCTAGGGGATCATCCCTCAAGGATAAAGCTGACAGCTTTAAATACACTCATTTCTATTTCTCTCCCTTTTGCCCAGTGCCTCGAAGCTAAACCTGCTGTGACCCAGCTCTCCATCCCCACTCCTGCCAGGCAGACACGTCTGCTGCCATCAGCTAGGATAGGGGTAAGGCACCCCCTCCCTATCACTAAGTGGATTTTGAAGGCAATAAGTAAGAGAATAATTAAATTAACTCAGTCTTAAACACCTCCCAAAGTGCTGAGCATTCCCAGCATTGCAGCAGCACCGCAGGTGTCTGGGAGCAGGTAATTCTGGTCCATGGCAGGCTGCAAACGTGGCCCTGGGGGACGTCTCTGCTGGTGCAGGAGCACCGGCGGCAGCTGATCCTGGACAGGAGCGCTGGGAAGAGACTCTCAGGATGGCTTTGCTCGAGTTAGCTCAGATTCAGGAATAAAACAGCTACATTTATGCTTTGATGTGCTTAAGTTAATAAGCCTTATCCCAGGGCAAACTGTTGTCTTCCCAGCTTGGACTACTTTGTCCTCCGGGTTCTCTCTTGCTCCCTTGTGAGCTTTGCCCCTGCGGGGTGTCGGGGCTATCATCTCAGGTAGCAGTGTCAGCCTGTTTTACCAAAGAGCCTGCTAATTAAATTCCCTGTGAAACATCTGTATGCTTTTGACAGCAGCACATTCATTTTCTTACCTGTGAGACCTGAACCTGGATTTGAGAGAGCCCACGATGCGGGACTGCTCAGGTCACAGCCTTTGCTCAGCTCCAAGGTGTGCACAGGGAGCCGGGGCTGGCTCTGCTCAGGATTAGTGGCAGGGCAGAGGACACCCCCAGTGCAGAGCTTTATCTCACTGATTACCAGGGAGGTCACAAATCACCCTCTGGTCCCTTCAAGCAGTTGGGAGCACTAAATTGTACCTCTTGTAGCCAGACACCATCCAATCTCCCAGAGCCAGGCCAGGTACATTGATAAGGAGATAGTGTAAATGGTCAAACAGGATGGAGCCCAAAACTCACCATTTCCTGTGCTTTAACCTAGCAAGTGCCATATCAGTGAAGGGCTCCTATTTAGATAATTTTAGATTATCTCCCTTCCCAAAAGGGGCTGCTCTGGCCAAGGGGTTGCCACTATTCTGCCTCAGTGAAGAGGATCTCAGATTTCACATGAAATTAAGTACAGAGTGCTATGTACGTTTTCAGCACCAATTTAGTTACAGCTATGATCAAATAAATATCTGGGAAGAGCAGCAAATACTGCTATGAAGAGAAGTGAGAGCCTAGAAAAAAACATGCCATCAGCTGTTCACAGGGGCACAGCCCCCTTTACGTGGGAGGCACCACGTGTCCTCCAAAGTGAAGGTCTAGATACCTCAAGACATTGTCTCTGTGCTTTCAGTCACTCAAGAAAGCAATAGCTCTTTGAAACTAGAGTGTGATGCCAAAAAAAATACCTGACTTTCCTTTGTGGAAATCAAGATAACAGCATGGATGGCAAGGACAGGACTACCCAGTCCACATAGAGACAGACCAACCCAAGGCAGCCTCTGCTGTAGCCTTGATGACTCTCTGCTCCATCTCTTCTCTCCTCTCCCAGAGCCTTACTAATTTAGCTGAATGGGTTAATTGTGACTCATCTTATTATTTCTTCCAAAGAAAAGATTCAGAAAGTTACTGCATTCCCTTTAGGTGTCTGCACCCCCTGCTGTGGCCTGAACTTAAGGCACCAGAGGAGCTGCAATATTAGCTGCACTGGAATGTTTTGGTTTTCCCTTGCAAAACAGGCCCATCTCTCCAAGTGTGAATGTGCTTCAGTTACCAAAACATACTGGAGAGGGGAAAAAAGGAAATCTCCATCTTTTTATTGTATTTAACTAAAGAATTCCCATTTATGCTGAAGGCAAGCAGAAAAGGGCATGCCTCAACAAGTCCCCTTCCACCACATCCCAAGGCAAGAAGAAGCTTTTAGAAGACAATTTTTTCCTCTGAAGATGGAACAAATTCCCACCTGCGATCCATCACCTCTGGACCAGTGTGCAAATCCCACAAACTCCATGGGAACAATTTAGTGTCACACCTGTGTGTACATAAAAGACATTTTCTTTCTGGAAAACCCACCTGGCACCGGGTACCGCTGTTTCACACGCAGGGGTGAGTCGGCACCTAGGAATGGTGACATCCTGAAAATTTTTGTGTTTAAACCATAAGGAAGAAAACCTGCAGAATTGCAAATTAATACTGGGCCACACTGGAACAGCTGATTTTCATTGGAACCGGACAGATAAATAAAGATCCAATTTCTTGTCACTACAAGGGAGTGAAGAGATACCCTGACACACAGCTGAGGTGACACAAAGCTGGGACTAAAGAGCAGTGGGTTTCATTCTTGCTCCTGCTGCTGCTCCAAAGGATGGCCTGGGGACAGTCATTTCACTCCTCTGTCCCTGACCTTCACACTTGTACCATGTAGTACTGCTAGTTCCCTCCTGCAGCACTGCCTCACCTACTGAGGAGAGAAACCAGGCATTGTTATTGAAACTACGCTTACCCATCACTGAAAATTGTTCATTCCAGGAGCCTGTAGTCTTAAAAGGGACATTTTTGCAGAAAGAATGAGCAACTGGTAAATATACAGCACAGCTGCTTTGTAGCATGGTGACATTCTTTGCCTTATGTAATGATGAATTAATAGCAATTATAACACTCAGTCTGAAGAATGCCTCAACACTGAGTCAGCACTCAGGTGAGGCAAAGCTTTATTGCAGTTCATTTTTAAAACAGCAAGAAAAGGCTTAAGAAGCACCACAGATCCTAACTACATGAAGCTAATAATCAATATGATAAACTATCACTTACATGAATAGGAAATTGAAGACATTTCATTTCCTACCCCTTTGTTGCTCCCATTCAATTGCAGTGAAGGTACCATTCAGGGGAGCCAGCGTGGGGCCTGTTTACAAGAGAACTTTGCAAAACAAAGACAGTCACGGTCAAAACTTTGCTGGTCAATTGGGTATATTTACATGGAAGACCTCTGAAGGAAACAGTAGTATTCTGAAATAGCTGGTGGGATAGTTTAGTTGGAAGTGGTGAGTAGCAGGGAATGATCTCACAGCTATCTAGATACATGGTGGCCACAGAAAAAAAGCATTTGGTTTTCAGAGGCTTGATCAAACTTTCCTGGTCCAGGCAAAAATACCATCACACAACTCCCTTAGCAAAATGGCAAACGACAAAGTGTTCTGCATGCAGAAAGCAGGATTGGCCAAGTCTGGCTCCAGAGAAACCTGGCACAAACTCTTTGCTTTCACTAGGAGCAGAAAATGTGCTGTGCCAACATCTGACGACACATTTCAGACATACACGTAACATACCAGCTAGGCAGCTCCCAGAAGTGATCCATTTTTCCTTCTTTCCTTTAACAAAGGGAATGAAATTGCTCTGGGTTTACAATGAGGCAAACTGAAAGCACAGTTGGAACCACTGTTTTTAAGACGACCTTGCTATGCCATAACTTTTCACGGTTCAGCTGCTAAATTACACATTATAAAAATAAGTAAGTGCAATTGAGAGACTGTGTTAATCTCAGAAGTTTAAACATCACCCTGTAATGACTGCTTTATATTAGCCCACAGTAAAGCACTTTATGGGCCATGCAGGAGATTTCTCCGCACGCGTCCGTTAAATGCTTCTGGGAATTTTCTCACATGGAGAGATGAGGCCTGACACAAAACTAAGTACAGCCAAAACATTGCCATCATTCACACCAAAACAGGAATGCCACCCAGTAAGAAAAAGCTTTACAACACCTAAAAGAGATAAGAACAGCCAGCGCAGCAATAAGATGTTGCTTTTGGAAGTGCAGAATTTCCTGACAATCAGTGCAGATTCTGGAAACATAACAAAAACCCAACTGTCTCCTTGCAAGGAAATGAGAGCTTAGGCGTTGACTATAAATAGATTATAACGAAGCATGGGTGGTTTGCAGAGTAGTTTACTAAAGCAAAGAGTACTTCGAGCCAAATTAGGTTCTCGCACATAAAAATTCCCTGGAATTTCGAGTGAGTTCATATAGGATTGCTTGGCCAGGGAGTCTGGGACTGACAGACTGCACCCAAGTGCCTTTTGCAATTCTCTCTGGTAACAGAGAAGATCCATCCAGGCTGACTCAGAGACACTAGGTGAGAAGACTAAGTAAATAGGATGGTAAATATGATTGCATATACAGTACTAGTGTCTTTTTATTTTTTTTTAATAATCATGCAGCCACACAAGAGCAAGTCAGCCAGGTGCTCTCAGGGGACAACACAGGATGCCCCACAAGACAAATGTAAGCACACCCAGCACACCACTACATGATGTACTTTGTATGCAAGCATCACCTCCCTCAGCTGTAAAACACTCACAAGCAGTAAACTGGAGAGAATTCTTGGTCCTTCAGTGTTATCATTATTAGGGTATCATTCACCCACTTGTCTGCAGGCTGCCACCTTCTCCCACCAACTGCTTGGTCTTACAACAATGCCTCATTTCTGGCTCAGAAGACCAACAATAAGCTCCCCTCTGAGCTTATGGCAGCATCTCTGTGATCACTTGGCAGGAGGCAGCATGACAATAATTTGACAGGCGTCCTCCCAAGAACACTCAACACATCAGTCATGCTGCTGACAAACTCAGCACCCAGAAGAGCTCATCCAGGCTACAGAAGATTTCTAGGTACAGGCAGCTGCTCCTGACTGACCATCCGAAAGATAGCAGGTTTCCCATTTCACTGACAGCAGAACCTGTTTCCTGTGATGATCCTTGAGATGTTGCCATGCAGGTTTGAGCTCAGTCTGTTAGAGTAAAGCAAAGCAGCAGGTAATCAGTAGAGAAGACTGAAGTCCTGTTTCCAGCTCAAAACCGAATCCACTGACTGGCATCTAAAAGGAAATAACACTGCAAAAACAATTGTAAGTTATGTTGATGTGCAAAGAATCTTTCCAACAACATAAAAATAATCACTCTTCAGGTTCTTTTTAAAAAAGGAAATTGTAAACCCATAGTATTTTCAGAGGAATACCCACTGTTGTTGGGTAGTGTCAAAAACAACCAAGATTTGCTGTCCAGAACAACATGAATTATCTTGATCTGACTGCTCCAACTTTGCTAATTAAAATTAACTAAGATGCTTGTGCCTTTAAATAGAATCCGTTGTTCTAACATGGCACTGAAAGAGGAAGAGTTTGACTTTTTCCTTCCCTTAATACAGAATCACAAGACAAACATCTATCAGTTCATCATTGTACCAATATTGCTTAGACAACTGTTGTTTAAAGGACAGTCAAGATTAATAACTTGAATGAAGACAGACAAATCTTTTCTTCTTTTGCCACGTGAGAAAGACAAGGGCTTGCAGATCTCAATGCAACACTTTTTCATTGGTTAAAGGTGCTGAATGAAAGCCCTTAGCTTAGAGCAGCGACTCATTTCTGAAGCTCAGCATGCTGGAATGCCCTGACTTATGTAGGCAATGAGGAACTGGCTTTGACTGAGGTTTCTGCCATCTTTCAAGTATGTTCAAGGTTCCTGGCAGTTTGACTGCTCTCAAAGATAATAAATCCCTTATGAGACAGGAAGGCTGAACAATCATACACTTCAGACTAGCTCAACCTGTATAGTTCTGAGAATAACCTCCAGTGCAGGTGACAGCAAGCACATGATGAGCAACATTCGAGGAGAAAGTCTGTTGGAAAAACAGATTATGGGAAACAGACCGAGCTGCTGGTTTTATGGACGCAGCTCTATTCCAGCACTCAGGCAGTAAAACCAAAATGAACTCCCTCAAAAGTTAAAAATACCAATAAAACTCAATAGGCAAGGCAATTATTTTGACTTAACAGGGGAGAAGACAGGTCACTTGATCCCACAGAGCGTGGCTTACCTTCCTGACACTAAATAGTAAGACATCTTTCAGTTCATGTTTTTACCAAATCTACGGTTTCTGTGATATGGAATTATAACGCTGGCCAAGCCTGCACCACCCTGGACAAATACAAAGCTGAACACCAACAGAAATGTAAGCAGGAGCTCCTGCAACAGCCTCTTTTGTGGTGTCACAGCTCCCCCAGGGGACCAGGCTGGTTGTCCATTTTGCACCCCCAGGACTGACCTTCAGCCCTTATTAATACAGGTTCCTCAAGAACTCGGCTGGGAGATCTGCTGGATCAACTCTTGTCCTGGGTGTACAGTTACAACAAGTCAGGATAGCACCCAAGGGCTGATGGCATTGTGTCTCTCTCTACCTTTCCCTTTGAAGAATGGAATTGAACACCAGTCAGCAATTGAAGGTGTTGGCTCTAGCATTAGAGAACAAACCCACGACAGACATACATTTGAATGACTGAGACTTCATATTGCATGGGTTCTAATGGTAACATCTGCAACATCAGCTGCTTTTGCCCTTTCTCCTGGGAAGGACCCACATCCTCTCTATGGAAGTTATGATCCTCTATAGGCACATTATAACAGGTCTGTCACAAAAGCAAGACTGAAAACTCCAGCAGTAAGATAAAGGAGCTATTTATTGTCAAGCAGTATCACATCAAAATAAGTAAGCAAATGCCATAGTAACTAACGAAATACAGGATAATGTCTTGTGAATTCACCAGATTTTAGTTTCTGGTATCTTCAAAAAAGAAACCATAAAGTGCAACTGTCCTGTAATTGGAGCAATCAGATGCATATGGGGACAATAATTATAGGCAGAATAAATTAGTCATAAACAGATCTGTTTACTGTATTTCTAACCACCTCAGGTTTTTTCTTCATATTTGAGGATTTGAGCTTGCTTTTTCTGTTTTCTTCTACTAAAAGTCCTGAGAATTCTTAGGTCTCAGTACTGCAAGGACCAATTTTCTAAATTGTTTATTCTCCATGCTGGCAATAGTGGTTTATTCCACTGAGAAGATAAACAATTAGCTTAAACAAAGTTTAATGTTACAGACAAATGACTTATGTTTCTGGTAATTACTCAGGTTGAGGGAGCAAGTTTTTTCATGAAACAAATTATGAAATTGCTTGTTTGTTTGGTATTAGTCAAGCACAATAATATCTCAGAGTTGTGAAAATGGCATTGCTTTCTCATTCCTAGCAAGTCAAATCATAGGATACACAGCTTGAAGTTAACAGTGCAAGTACAGCTCTTAAGAAAATTAAAAAGCCCCACGCCCTCCCCAAAAAAGAGTTCAGTTACTTTCAAAAAGGTAGTAGTGTGGGATTATCCCACTGCCTGATGAATAGCATGGCCACTAACCCATTCCCCTGAAATTCTTAAATAGAACATATTAAAGTTTAAGGGTAAACAACAATGCAAGAAAAACAACAGAAATCAGCATACCTCTTAAGAGCAGAACACAGAAAACACCCTTAAGGTGAGCTGCTCCAATTAAGCACCTTTCTTTCAAGCAAATGTTGGAAGACAGCATCAGTCCTCGACTAAAATCCACCTTCCTGTGACTTCTAAGGGCAATTAAAGACTGATTTATAATCACGGTGCCTTTCACCGCTGAGATGGGATAAGTACCTTCAATATACCCCCAGATAAGTCCTTCAAATTACACTGACAACATGCATCAGGCTCAAGTGAATCACCTTCAAGAGTCACCTTAGCTCGGTGATGTAAATCAGCAATTAAAATCCTGAAGTTGCCAATATGCCTGCAGTAACTGATTCCTAAATTGCATCCAAGTACCTCCCTTCAAAATGGAATTTGTGTCTGCTAAAAAAATGCTGGAACACAACTCTGTTAAGCAAAGCACAGACCAGCTGTGTCCCATGTGGGAATCTGCACTGGTGTAAGTAATTGTGTTCTCCCCAGGCAGCCAAACCAAGCTAAATGGGAAAAATAGCAGTTAAGTCACACCTGCTGAGAATTCTGGGTTATTTCTAATCACCTGACACCATAAATTTATCGTGTAATTCTACATTCATTTCATCAATAGAAAAGCTACTAGAACTATCACATCCTGGTTAAGCTAAGGCTATGTATGCCACGAAGATGCAGGTAGTTGTGACAGTAACATTTACTTCAGATATTGATTGCATAGCCAAGGAATTCATTGAAAATTAAAACTTGGATCTGCAACTTGGAACGCCCAAGATGGTTTCCACTGAGCTCTCATCCTTGATGTTCTTCCTCAGTGATCTGATGCTGTATCCTGGGTTTATTAGGATTGTGTTCAATCAACCAGTCAGAAAGCCAAGTCTGTGGAATAAAAAGAGCCCAAAAGCAACATCTTCAGTTATCTGTTGTTCTCTGTTAAGTGTATGGGAGCATATTAAAAGCATCATTTGAAACCTCTGATACAGACACCTCTCCTACTGTGCTGTGAAATTAAGACCTTTCACAAAAAAAGGATGTACAAATAACCTGTTTTTTCAAAGTGTTCTTTTAAATCTTCACAGCCTATATTGCTTTTGAACAACCCACGCTGACCTTTAGAAGACAAGTTTTCCTGTCAATGTCCATCATTGTGTGTATATAAGAACATATGCACAGCTCTAACTTCATCTGCCAATGTCTCACCCTGGCCTCAGGAAAATTAGTTTCTGGAATGCTGAATACAACAAACTTCACACCATACTGTGAAAGAATTGATAGACCAGTAAGGTAAGGCACACTCTCCCTTTATTACCAGCTATGAAAAGATGGTTTGGAAAGAAAGTGACACTCCGCAGAGGACTATGACAAATCCTCACAGGTTAGTCAGTAGCAGCTCAACAGTAAGAACTCAAGATTGAAATGGAAAACAAACAAACAAATCCCAAAGCACAAAAGCCCTTAGAAAGATTACTTGGAAAAATTATATATTTTTTAATAATTTCATTTAATCATTTAGCCTGATTAAATTTATCCTGTGCTACTTGGGGAATTGGCTGAGACACCCTCTGTGCTGTTGGTATTTCCGAGTGCACCAGTAGTTTCTGATGCCATCTTCAAAAAGAAAGAAAGGAAATAAAAAAGAAAAGAAGAAGGAAGAACCAAATCACCCCAATTTCAGTTCTTCAGTTCCTGGAAGGATACTAGGAAAAAAAAGCAACACTCAATCAATCTCCCTGTAAGTCACCCAGCAGATAACAAACTGACAAGCAATAGCCAGCACGCAATAGGATGCTGCAAAAAAAAGGCAATATTACATTGTCTACAATGTCCTCTGGGGATAGTAAAAGGGAAAAAAAAGTAACTAATGGGCTTAAAATTGGAGCACTGGAGATTTAGGCTAACTTTTAGTGAAAGCTTTTTAACTAAGTCTAATTAAGCACTGAAACAGATTGCCTAGGGAGACTGTAGATGGTCCATCATTTGGAGTGCTAAAGAACAGGCCAGACAAACATTTGTTAGGAATGGCTCGATGCAATCGGTCTGGCCTTTGGGCAAAGGGGTGGATGAAAAGACTTCTTCATCTCTGTTTTCTAGATTTCTACAGTAACAGTGCCAAGCATACAGATAAAGTGAACAGGTTATGAAGCTGGAACCACCACAGTGCATTTAAAAAGTACATCTGACCTCATGTATCCCACATAGTTCATAGGAACACTGCATCATTATTTTTCAGGCTTTTTTTCTGAAATGTATCTTTTAGAAAATGCAATGTGGATTAAAAACGTGGATGTAGAATCCACAGCAAGTGCCAGTGAATTGTCACAGTGATTAATTACCTGCATTCCTAAAGAAGTACTAGTGTGAACGACTTGAACTTTGGGAATACGAAAACATTTACCTTATTTTTCCAGATGAAAGAAAGCTAATTTTGTTTAAAGACTAAAAAAAAGAACAACCAAAAGCACCCAAACAAAAACATCACCACCAAAAGAAACCCAACAGGAAATCAACTCTAGTCTTTCCCCTGAGAACTGTAACTTGAATGACATCCATGGTTAAAGGGAATAATATGTGAGAGGAGGGCGAGATGCAGCAGCCTGATAACTAGAAAGGGGGTTACAAGAAGACAGAAGAATTTTCCATAGGCCGATTATTCAAAATGGGTTCCACTCTAAAAAATCATTCATTTTCTTGGTGAACTGTGGGGCAACCCAAATAAATGTTAATCAATGCTGGATAGCAAAAATAATAGCTTATCCTAAAGAAAGAGTTGTAATATTCATTTAAATAAACATAACAATTACAAGATATAGTAACTCTAAGAACTCTGCAGTATTTTACTCAACTGTGTAATTACTAGCAGTGTGCTCAGCATCTAATTTCACTTAGTATCTATTACATGAGAGCTATTTCATTTAGAACTCGCCTCAGAAATGGTAAATAAAACAAAACCCTGTATTTGACATCATGCAATAGCACCCACTTACCTTTCCAGCCATCTGTAACAACTACGTGTTAGAAAGAGCTTTACAGAAGTCACCTAAAACGGCTCTTATTTCATCAAGACTGATTTCATTTACTCCCAGCCTTCATTTCATCTGTTAACAAACCAATCAGCTTCTTGAAAGGGTAATGTCACTTGATTGACTCATTAGCAGGGAGCTAAACCAGCACAGCTCTTTAACAAAACAGCAGCTATCCTATACACAGGGACCTTACTAATACAAACTGGGTGTATCACAAAGCATACAACACGGTGCTGATACACTGTACATACCATTGGATCTGCTGGCTTCTCTTTACACAGTGCAGTGAGGCCAGCGAGTAGTGTAGGCTTTACATAAAGGTTCAAGTAATCCCTAGCTCTTTGTCCAACTGGAATTGGCTCCAAGATCACTGTAAAGAGTAACCACAGGTGTTGGAAAGCTGCTTGTAGAGTGATTTTAAAAGGCATTCTTTCAAAGGTTGTTTATATATGAGCTGTTGTTTTCCTTAATAAGTTAATAACACATAGGTTTTTATAGCTTCTCCCACAACAAACCACAAAGAAACTACCTGAACCCCTTTACAACTGCCCTGAGGTCATTTTACTAATTATAGACAATTATGAAGAGGAAGGAAATCGGACCATCTGGGGAAAAGCTATATCCTTGAAGATGCACTGGGGGAAGAAAAGAAACAATATATCCCAGGTTTGGTACTTCCTTCTTGCCATGTGAAGCTTTCTGAATCCCTAGAAGTCTCACCTGAGTCCAGCTTTGTCGTTAGGGTGAGGAGAAGAGAGATGGTTTACAACGGGTAAGGTTTGTAGGGAAGTGCAACACCTTTTATTAAACTAACCAAAGCAGCTGACAGAGACAGGCAAGTTTTTATAGCAGAATTTCCCCTGTATCTTTCTGTCAAAGAGCAAAGCCTTCATTCCACAGTTACAATACAAACAGGAGATCCTCTCCCAGCTTTTTCAGGGTCTATGGCCCATTTCTCTGGCACTTAACTTTGGAATTGAACTATCACGTGAACATCCAGCTGCTATTGAACAGGAATTACTCAACCCAAGAGGAGTCAATCTTGTCAAGCCATCAGGAGTCCCGGGGCTGACAGTGCCAGGAAGATATTCCGGAGTGTAATAGCTTCTCATTTCCTCTCATTTGCCAGCTCTGTCTGCTCCAATTTCCAGACCACAGAGTTTGAAACGTAGGAGCAGTCCCTCTGACTATAACTGCTCTTCAGATACGTTTTGGTATGTCTTTTGTAGAAAAAAATATCAACTCATACGTAAGGAGACACATTCCCAACAAGAACAAACCTAACCCCTTCTAAACCCAATTATGTCTGGAGTCGAGATAGAGACAAGTAATAACTGGGAAGGACATCAAAGACTGCTGATGTATTATTTGCACCATTTTACCTTCTGGAAACATGAATTTAATTTCTCTTTCTGCTGAGAAAATGCTGAGACTGCCGTGAAGTGCATTCCTCAGATCATCAGTCCCATAGGTTGCTCTTAAGCTAAAAACAAGAAAAAGAACTGCTTGGTAGGCAACTGCAAATCCCTTCTGAGTCTCTACAGTCTGAGAATATATAAAATTAATATAGATGGACTAATTAATAAGGCATTGGCTTGATTTTATTTTTAAACAAAATAAGTAGCTACCTAAAATATATGTTCATGCACTCAGCAATTTCCACAAAACGGGAGAACTTTACATACTAAAAAACATGTGAAAAGCTCTGTTGCATAAAACATAAGAGATAACAGGCCGGGGGAAAAAAAAAGGAGAGAAACTCTGGTCTCAATTAAGAGAAAGACAGTGCTTTACCTGTAAGGGTGAGTTATCTTAGCTCTCAGGCTGTTTGATGGCCCAAGCAATTCCTTCCAGTATGAGACTGCGCAATGCCTGGCAAGAACCATAGCAACTACAGGTCCAGAACTCATGTAGGCTGTTAAATTGGGAAAAAACACTTTTCCATACTGCTCTGCATAAAAGTTGCTACATTGCTCTGGGCTCAGCTGGAGTTTCCGTTTCTATAAAGTGTAAAAGAAAGAAAATAATTTAAAAGCTTGATGAATTAAGATCTCTTGCTGCCTCAAAGAATCGAGCCCTCTGGTGCAGTTGTATAGTCAAGTGCAGAAGAAGACCCCAAGTAACTTCCAGCCTAATCTGATTCTCCCAGATACAATCCAGAGTAACAAAGAGCAAGAGTTTCCCAAGTTAATTAAGCAATTTGGACAAGATGTTGATTTTAGCCTATACAAACTACAGCATTTAAAAACTGTTGGGTGACTTAAAGCAGTCAGTGGACAGCACAGGGAAAGTGAAGCGCATTACAAGGGCAGGGTTTAATTACTCAGCTGCTCCAGCATAATGTTGTAATTTTAAACAATTTTCTCTTCAGCCCACACTGTTCATTATGGAATTATTCTATTTTTCATCCAGTACTTGTGCTTTGTGATCCTCACAGCAGCAGCCTAAGCTGCAGGTGCCCAGGACCAGGACGGCCCTGGGAGGTGATCAGAGGGCAGAGAAGTGAAGAAATGTTGTTAAAGTGCATTATTTGAGGCCAAAATGATGCAACAGAGCACCACAAAGTGAGATTTTGCAGGACTTGGGAGCCAAAAGTCACTGAAGGCCTCAGAGGGAGCCATGAACACCTCGTCATTGCGGGAATAAACACAAAAGGTGGGATTTCTCTCATCTTGTGATGTGGTACATGTAAATCAAACACCCAGAACGGTGAGGGAGCGAAGTAAAGAAGAATAAACGTGGAAAAGGAGGAGGAGGAGGAGGAGGAGGAGGAGGAGGTGGGGGGAGGGGGGCGAAGGCGGTGCCGCTGAGGCCCCGGCCACGCCCCTCTGCATTGGCAGCGCGAGGGCACAGCGCCCCCCAGCGGCCGCCCCGCCAGGGCCCCGGAGCGCGGGAAGAGGGAGGCAGCGCCTCAGCACCGCCCGGCTGGGAACGGCCCCTAAAAACGAGGAAAAAACGGAAAAAACCCCCTCTGCCAGGCCCGAAGCGGCGCTGCTGACGGCTCGCCAAACAGCCTGACGTATCCCCTGCTTCAGCGCTCCTGTTCTGTTTCCAGATTCTCACTCGCTGTCGCTATTTCTTTCCAAATGCTCTCAGGGAGCCGGTACCTCAACAGCCCCATGGAGAGGACAGAGGGAATGCACTCACCAGCCATGTCCAGCTGTCTCTTAACACAATCCCTGCTGAAAACCACACTCCAGAGCCTTTCCCAGCAGCACAGGGGCTCACACAGGTGCTTCAGGCACCACAGCTGGTCCAAATGAAACATCTGTAATGCACTTAAACCCCCATAAAGCCCTTTTACATTAAAAACTAGAAACAATAAATAGGTCAGACCACAACTGGCCAGCCAACTAATTACATTAATTCTCTACACATCCACTTGGCAGACTCGTGCTGTGTGAAACCCTGTGATACCTGAGCAATACATTCCCCAGAGTTACTTGGGAGAGTCCACACCTCTGCTCCACGTTTGCTAAACCTGAGTTTATTAACACGCCTGTGCTTTCCTGTGGTCAGAAGAAAGTCAGTGTTCCATCCCATACACCAATAAAACGTATCCTTACAGAACTTGGCAGTGGTGGCTGATGACATATGAAAAATATGAGTTGATTTTTAGTGTTCAGTTACTGGCTTGACTGCTGGAAGTTAAGATAATTCTGTTCTGACTCCTAAACTGCAGTTATTTTCCCTGGAACGCAGCCTGTTACCTGAACGATCAGGAACCCTGATCGGAGAATGAGATCCTCTATTTCTTCTTCTTTATCAACAGCATCTGGTTTGATGAGGGCCAGAGTTCTCTCCACAATAATCGGAGGTTCGGGCATCAACATCTGCATCTTGGCTTCTGAATTAGCACTCACGTGCTCCTCTCAGTCTGCAATGACACCAGTTCATGACATTGGAGTCACATTGGAGTCACCTGTGGTGACATTTACTGTGTGCTCAAGGAACAGAGAGGGTCACCCCCATTCCACAAAATCCAAGTGAGATTTTACATAAAATGTAAACTATTCTACTTCTAATATTTCACTAATTAACTCAGGCAATGTATGAGAGAAAGAGAAGGGCTATCACACACCTCGCTATGTGCCAGAGTGAGCCAGGGTCCCTGCACTCCCACATCCTCCATCTACCAAATAATCCATCCTCCTGTGTTCCACCAAACCCAAAAATCCATATTCTCACGCATGAAGATCGTGGTGTGGGATTTACTACTTGAATTTATTCCGTCTGTAAGCCTCGGGGCATTTCTCAATTGTTATTTAATTCTTGTATTTATGGACTCCAGACAAAGTGCCGGTCTCCTGCCTGGATCAGGCCATTAATGAGCCATTAGAGTACAAAATTGCTCTGTGAATAGAGGAACTGTTGCAGACAGGTTTCCTACAGACTTGTGACCACTTGTGACCTTTTTTCCCTTTTTCTCTCCTCCCCCATGACCCCAGCCCCAAGTCCCTCTCCACCTGCACTGGACAGACAGGGGACGCAGCAGATGGGCCCATTCACTGCTCCAAAAATCATCTGTAATCGCAGAGTTACACCCGCCCTCTGGCTCGGGATGATCTTGCTGCACCGTCACCTTCGAGATTCCTCGTTCACTTCCAAATCTGGCTGAAAATTTGGTTGCAAATTTGGTTGCAGCCTCCGTCGGGGAGG
>VZRW01012209.1:1069349-1085887 GCA_013398125.1 Aegotheles bennettii | reverse complement strand
TCGGCGCCGGTGTGAATGCGAGTGGCTTGTGTAAAGCATGTAAAAATGCATGTGAATAACCATCCCGGCTGTGGAAGCTAGTCGGGGTGAGCTGAGTATTTTTGGGGGTTGTAAAGGAAAAACAGCAAGGTCGAGATGCTGTGCGGTGCGTTCAAACCAGTAAGAGCCGTTTGGGTGTTCTGCTTGGCAGCATTGTCAGAAACCAGCAAACCAGATTATCTCCGGGGCAGCCGGTGGAGTTCTGCTGTATTTTGGTAGTGGCATCCTTGTGCACAAGAGTAATTGTCGTGGTTGGGCAGTTCATGCATATACGGGCTCGTTTGGAAATCGACGTGCCCGTTTCTCAGCCGGGTCTTTGTTATTCGAGCTATCCCATGTATTTAATTGGAACTCCCTTTGTTATCTCTGGGCCCAGAACCAGAGGGACAGATCCCTCAGCTGGAACGGAGCTGAAGCCACTGTAGTGCAATAGATTTTGGCTGTAAGGGAAAAAGGAGTAAGGCTTGCACAAGTTTCCCATAAGGCAGGGCTGGAAGTGCCTTTTGCAGGCACTAGAAAGGAGTGAGAACCAGGCCTTTTATAGCTGTGTCTGGATTTTCTTTTGACTTATTCAGTATTCTGTCCTGAAAAGCGAGTGATGCTCTTGCCCTTTCTCACATGGGGGGTGATAAGTTTTAATGCCAAATGCATGTGAAATGAAATTTCTGAGAAAAAGTTATTTAGAGGAATTGGCCTATGTGGAAAACTTAGTACTGAGCTAAAGCAAGAGCTGTCCAAGGCAGAGTTCAGGGTGCTGACATGAGAGGATTTTTTTAAGAACTAAACCATGCTTTGATTTAGCTGCACTACACTCTGGAAGAAAGACTACACATTGAGTGAAGTTGTCCAGTTTGTGTGGCATTGCTGTGGATACCAGGCCTCTGGTCTTCATTTCAAAGGCTCTACGTTTTGTTTATTTAAATCTATGTAGATATCAATCATTCCAATTACAAAACAAAGGACTGTAAATGACAGAGTGTAATATCTACCGCTGTGTTAAGCGGTTGATTTAGCATGTGGTGATATCTGTGTGTGCACCACAGACCCATCCTGGAGGTATAAAGTGGCTAAACATGCCTCTAGATTTAATTCCAGTCATCCCACAACCATTGAACTTCTCTTGATTGTTCTGCAAGTGTAGTCAATGATGACAGGGTATGCTATGGAAAGCCACTGCCAGTCTGTACAGATGATAGCAGTTGTGCTTGGTTCAGTAACTGTTGTGAGGAGAAGGAATCATCAAGTTCCCTTTCTTTCACGTGTATTGAAAGGCTCAGTAAACTTTGTAAGGGCTGTGCTGTAAGGCTCTATTGTAATGGCTGCAAGAAGCACCCAGGCTTTATTTGGACCCTGTGTATCACGCTGCACTTCTCAGTCAAGAGTGCACAGCTTGATCTGAAAAAACCCAAAGTGTTTAGCCTACAAAGGATGTGGTTTTGTCCAGTTTAAGGAATAAACATAGCACCTGCAGTTTTTTCCTCATGTTGTCATTTTGAACATAAATGGGTGCTAGTTTTGTGAATCTGTTACATATGAAACTAAAAGCCAAACTTATTAAAGATAGTCTAATTTCCAAAGTGCTGCTAGCTTCTAGTGTCAACCCTAGGTTGCCTCCAAAGAGAGTAATGGACTGCTTTAGTCTGTAATTAAATAAAAAAGGCTTGGATGCTTTTAAAAGCTGTTTGTTACCTTGGAAACTCTGAAAATAGGAAATACAGCCATGTTATTAATGTTTTCATTTGAAATGTGCCTCACTGACTGATCTAAGTTTTGTTTGTTAGCTTCACTTCTGTGCTGTGCTTCACTAGTATTTAGTTCTTTGAGATGCTTCAGCAGATATTTTGTGTGGGAAGGTGGGTAGGGAAGGACTGCATTGGCCTTTCTTGAAAGTAGACTAATGGAGATACTCCTGGGGTCCTGATGGAGGTGGAACTAGGTTCAGTAACTAAGGAGGAAGAAGTGCACAACATAGTGGCTGAGGCAGGTCCAAAGTCCCCTCTGTTTTATGTGACTGTTCTTGGAGGTCACAGATACCTGGTTTAAATTCTGCAGATCATTCTTAGGACTAAAATTTTTACAGCCATTTGTCCAGATCCTAAAAGCTCAACTATTATGTTTTTGATGCCTTACTCTATTCTGAATGCTTTCAAAGCAGTAGGAATGATCCTAGGTTCTTTAAAAAAACCTGAGTTGGCAGTACTCGATAATCAATACTGCTTTGTTGCAAGTAACAGAATACTGCTGAAAGAATGTAAGTTCTGGTGAGGAATATTGTAGACAATTTTTACTGTTTCTTATAGGCTGTAATAAAATTTAGGGTGCATTGTGTTACTCTTTCAAAAAGAGAGGGGGAAATCTACCCTTGTGCGCTCCTGTAGAAGTGTGTAACTTGGAACAGTTAGTCCTGTTTCTGACAATGTTGCTGAGCTGTATACCACTGAGCATCTTGCTGCATGTGCTTTTCTGTAGCACTTTGGGTCTAAATAGCTCTTCTCTCTTTGACATTTCAGGAAGATGTTTGTTGGTGGCCTCAGTTGGGATACAAGCAAAAAAGACTTGAAAGATTACTTCACCAAATTTGGTGAGGTAACCGACTGTACGATAAAGATGGACCCTAACACAGGAAGATCCAGAGGCTTTGGATTTATCCTCTTCAAAGAACCTGGGAGTGTTGAAAAGGTAAATACAAGATTTATATTTCAGACTCTTAACTTCTAGGTGAAAATTTTCAGCTCGAGTTAATCCTGTCACACTATCTTTCAGGTTCTGGAACAGAAAGAACACAGGCTAGATGGACGACTAATTGACCCCAAGAAGGCCATGGCAATGAAAAAGGATCCAGTGAAGAAAATATTTGTTGGTGGACTAAACCCAGAAGCCACAGAAGAGAAAATCAGGGAATACTTCGGAGAGTTTGGAGAGGTGTGTAATGTTATCCTAGTAAACACTGAAACATACAGTCTCGGGTTGCTGTTTAGTTTACTAATAATTTGCAGGTTGCAAGCTAACTTCAGCTGTATCAAGCTTTCTATAACTGATCCAGAGGTTTCCCATCTTGAGAGCAAGGCAGGCACATACTGCACTAGATGCTTCTGTTGCTAGATACCCTTATGTTTAACTCAAACCATTTTATCTTATGTTAAAATAGTTCTCAAGAGTTGTAAAATTGAAACCTCTGGTCTAAAGCCAATGGCAGTATGGAAAGAACAGAGAACACCAACTTTGGTGCTGCACAATATGCATAGATAAGAAATACACTTTGTTTTACTGCCCCAAATGCCATGCACTTAACTGTCCTGCTAAAATACAAGTCTGAAAATAGTATTTCGTGTCTTCAGATTGAAGCAATTGAACTTCCAATGGATCCAAAGACCAACAAAAGGAGGGGGTTTGTGTTCATCACTTTCAAGGAAGAGGATCCGGTGAAGAAGGTTTTGGAGAAGAAATTCCATAACGTCAGTGGAAGCAAGGTAGAAGCTTTGACGTGTACATTTTTGTCCAAGTTTTTAAGCATAATACCACTACATCTATAATCTGAAAAGGATTTTGTAGACCTCTGATTTCAAGGTACCTAAATTGCAATAAGCACAGCTTGCAGTTTGCCACAGGGTTATTTTTTTTGCCCAAAGTTCAGTTGCAGAGGCCACCAAGGTTCTTTGCCAATCCTTGTGGCTTTAATACTTGCTATGTTCTAGGGGCTTTTGCATGTAAAGTATCTCATTGCATTCATTAAATACATGTGGAAAAACTGGCTTATTTATGTATCAGTCTAGCAAGATAAGCCCTTTCAACAGATCCATACCTTGTTTTCAGCATAGAGCACTTACTGTCTGTAAGCCTTAAGTTTATATAACTTTGTATGCAACTGGCTGAAACTGGTTCTGACATGGGGCAACTTTTGGTGTCTTCTCTCCGAAGCCCCCGTTGCTACCAAAACCTTGTCACATAAACCCAATACAAGGATCCAGAGAGTAAATGTATGCTTATGGCAAATTGTTCCAGGTCAGCTGGTATCTGGTCAGCTGGTGAACTGCTGTCAGAGGGATGCTCTGCACAGCTGGCTGCTTGCTCATCTGTGGGAATAGCTAATAGCAGCTCATGTGTCAAACTAATGAGGACTGGAGGCAAATGATGTATGCTGGCTGGAGGTGTCCCTCTCCCCTTGCTCCATGGCCACTGCTGACCTTACACTAACTTCAGAGCTGTGTTAGATCTGGTCATATTGTCTGACACAGTGACACAGATTAAATTTAGTTCAAGACTGCTCTTGACAGCACAGAATAAACTTTGGTAAACCTCACGCACTGGTAGTTGTCAAGACACTGTAGTGAGCAGTAATAGTTTGTTTTCAGGAGAGATGAATGCTTATGTGCAGAGGGAGCTGAGAAATTGTATCTGTGTCATGTAACTATGGCTTGTTCTTGTGTCATAGTGATGATAAAAAGAGCAGATTACCTTAAAGCTCCTGTGTGAAGAATTCCAAGGCAGGCTTGCAGAGGTGCTGCTGTCACAGGGAGTTGTTCCTTTCACAGGAGCAGTGGCTTTCATCTCTGCACAGATTCAGGAACTAGGAAGCTGGCTGTCAGCTGGAACTGCAGCTTGGGAACCTGTCTCTGAAATGTCAATTCTGGTGGTTTTTAGCTGTCCTTAGGTATTTGATCAGTGCTGTTTCAAGTGTTGGTGAGTGTAATTTACAGTCCAACACAGATGTTCAGTGTACAAGGTGTATGAAGGCTGCCAGGAAAACTTGCTCTGGTGTGTTTCTCAGAGCCTTGTTCATGCAGTGCAGCTTGGCTAAAGCCATCCTCTGTAACAGCAGCCTTCTAGAGGCTGTGCCAGGACACAGGGCAGCCTTGTGCCTCCTACAGGAGCAAGTGGCTGTGCTCAGGTGGCCTCAGCATGAGAGAGCTGATGGACAACAGGCTGTATAAAATAGTCTGAAAGCAGCAGCCTGCTTTGGGCAGCCAATAATGACTTACCTTTCTTTTCCATGGGGAAGCTGATGGTATGGAATTGGCAGCATAAAATATTTGGAAAACAGTGGCCTGCTTTGAATGGCCAACAGTGACTTACCTTTGCCCAGGTGACACAATAAATCAGATGCTTCTGGGTATGGATTAGTCCTGGTCACAGGATGGAGCACAGCTTGTGTACCTCCTTTGCCTCCAGAGTGACCTCTGGCTTTCCTAGGGGGTTAGGTTGGGTGCTGCTGCTGTATGACAGCATACAGACTCTTGTTTCTTTATTTTCAGTGCGAGATTAAGGTAGCACAGCCTAAAGAAGTATACCAGCAGCAACAGTTCAGTAGTGGCGGAGGAAGAGGTAGCTATGGAGGAAGAGGCAGAGGTGGAAGAGGCGGCGGTAAGTACTACACACACTACTTTAGTATGGACACATTCTAAATAAGTTGTGTGTACTAAAATGGGATTTTGTGGATGGTTTTCCTTTCTATAGCTCAAAGTCAAAATTGGAATCAAGGTTATGGCAATTACTGGAACCAGGGTTATGGGAATCAAGGATACGGCTATCAGCAAGGTTATGGTGGCTATGGAGGCTATGATTATTCAGGATATGGGTATTATGGATATGGACCAGGCTATGATTACAGTAAGTAAAGAGAACTGTATTGGGTATAAGCAAACGTAACTAATTAGCAGTTTAATGCATTTGTTCTCTTGTTCATAGGTCAAGGCAGTGCAAATTATGGGAAGACACCAAGACGTGGTGGTCATCAGAATAACTACAAGCCATATTGATCAAACTTATTCAGGTATGCAGTGGCATGGTCTCTTTTGGAAAATGACTGCATAGGTTTTGTATACAATGCTGTAGATGGATATTTCAGTTCTGTACCAAATTTAACTTTACAATAAATTTCTATGGCCTGTTAAATGTGCATCTTACTTGGAAGAGCTCCCTGGAAATGTTTTACATGTTTAATACTTACAGATAACTAGTTGTCTAGACAGTGTGGTGTGTAAATTTCAGCCTTGCTGAAGATATTAATTAATGATTTTATTAATAGGTTAAACTGAAACTGATTTTGAGGGTCTGCTTAAAGCTGCAGCTCTGCATCTAGGGACTGCCTCTTGGAGTTAACTATGGACTCTGCATTACTCCAGTTGTACAGAATGAGATGCATCTTAGGGAACCAGTGTCACTTTCCACCTTTTTATTTTGTATTGTTTTTGTGTCATACATTTCCTGTAATGGAAGTGTTAATTTTACTGTACTTTTTGGTACCTTTTTGGAATCTAATGTATTGTAAGGTATTTTACATGTGTTCTGATTCACCATGACATGGATATTGAAGCTATCCTAGCTTTTGAAATAAAAAAGGCGTAATCTAGTGTCTTGTGCCATTCTTCAGCTTGTGTGTTAGTAAAACGCCAGTGTCCTGTTCCCAGAACTTAGCTCATGGCAGTACCTCGATAGATGAGGAGTTGTGCTTAAATGCTTTTCATCTTAAAACTAGAAAGCTGTCTTGATAGTTGTGCTTACTTGCAGTTAAGTGGCAGCTAAAAACTGCAGTCACTTCTGCCTGGAGGAAGAGAAGCAGCGAGCCCTGCCTGTTGAGGCTGTGCTGGTGGCTCGTGTTTGAGACAAGCACAGAGGCTCAGTGTAACTGTGTGTTAGTGGCTGTTGTAGGGCTCAGCTCAGGAGGAGCTGGAGGGATAGGTTTCAGGTAGGGTTTGGGAGTCTAGACAGCATTGCAGGAGGAAGCCAAGAGGTGTGCAAGAAGCTAGCTGTGCTTCCTTCATGTTTCACTGTCTTAAGTCTTGAGACTTTTCTGCATGTTTCTAATAATATGTATACCTGCCTCAAGAGACAGGTTAGACCTTCAGTTACCAATGCAGAGTCTGAATTTTTGCAGCCTTTTTGTGTATCAAAAAAAGCTACAGAACTTCCACTAAAGCTGTGGGAGGAAAAACAACAAAGCTGCCTCTAAAGAGGCAGCTCTTTCTGTAGACATGACTGACCAGCTAGAAGTCTGCTGTCCTTGTCTTTTTGAGTATTTTGCCACTATTTTAAGGCAATAACTGTCTTGGGATTTGCCTGTCTTGCTGCAGAATAGTCCTGATCTCAGATTCATAAATGAGTAGCAAGTGCTGCTGCACAAAGTAAACTTCTAATACTTGTTGCAGTAATCAATTTGATTTTAATTTACTTTTAAAGCTAAAATCCAAAATTTTTCTTGTAATAAATTCTATTTGAACAAATGGGAACCAGAAGTGGAATGAAAGCAAGTAACTAAGACAAGATGTAAACAGATGTTACTTGTGACCTTTTCATTTTTTTACCAAGGGATGCAGCTATGCCTGCAGGGGCTGTAATGTGCTGCTCCCTGCTGGCTGTCCTTAAAAATGAAAACTTGCTGTAAAGTTAGAAGTCTGCAAGACTTTCCTGGGGTTAAGTGGAAAGCTTGAGTGTAAAGAAAGATGCAGCAGATTTTTAGATCTGATAGCTGATGTGGTAACTTTACAGCTGGAGTATGTAACCTAAGACCCAGCTTGCTTGCAAATAAAATTGCAGACTGCTGAAACAAATGAGTACAGTATTTTAAAAGTATTACTGTCTCAAGATGGAAAATGGAAATGCTTTACTCTATTGCATCCTTTTACTTGTTTTCTTACAAAGTAAGGGGTAGCACAATATTTTTCTAGCAAACAGTTTGCCCTCCAATGGGGAGTTTGCATGGTATCAGGACCATAGTGCTGCAGTACTTGTGGCTAGTGTAGTGGTGTCAGCTGGCTGTTCTGGTGGTGGTTTTTGGATGTAGGTTCTCAGGTAATGCTTCCTTGACAGGTGATGTGGCCTTAAGCAGAAATTGAGGATGCTGGTACTTAAATGCAGAGCTATTTTTCCCTTTCTTCTTTGCATGGAAAGTTTGTAATACAGAGAACATGTAATTGCCTGGTGGAAGGGCTTGTACATGAGGTGGTTGCTTATGGCTGTAACGTACTCTTAATTTACTAATCCTACTTGGATATTTCTTGAGGACAGAATATTTTTCTAAGAACCAGTTTGGGGGCCATGGCCCTGAGCTGTCTGTTCCTCATCATCTGATGTTAAGAATTTGGGACTCAAGTTTTCGACCTAATTTGGTCACTAAGACTTTGTTGAATATAGTGCTCCTAGGGACCTTGTTATGAAACTGGCTGCTGGGTCTGGTCAGAGGAGCCTGGGAAGGACTGGGTGTACTGGCAGCTAGAATGGTGTTTGCATAGGTAGCAGTAGATAGAAAAAAATAAGAGAACCCATTGGCTCATCTTAATTTCCAAAAAGTGATAACCTGAAAGAGCATGAATTTAGAAAATAGAGGTTATAGAGCAGCTACTAGAAATATATTCCTTTATAATTGGGTTTAGATATGCTGTTTTAAATAAAAGCTGATTCCACACTTCTGCCAGAGTTTAAACAAGCTCTTGTAAAATTTATTTCTTTGAAAGCTTTTACTAATAACAAAAAGGTAACTTATCTGGTCTAAGACATGCTAGGATGAAGATTAAATGTTGATTACTATAGTAGAATAATGTTTCTTAGTAGTAGATCTTGAGCATTGTTTGAAACCTATGGAAAGAAAATAATGTTATGGGTTTTTTTGTAAAAGCATCATTAAAAGGAATCTACTTCATTGCCTCATTTTCACTTACATTATATGTAAGTGTCACACTAGTACTGTACTAAGTAGGAGGCTTTCTGCATTCTTTGTTTCCTGTAGAAAATAAAGGCATTTTTCTTGCTTAAGTTTAGATTGCAGACCAGCACATTAAGTCATTAGACCTCTAAGTTAAACTGGCACTGTTGAGTAATCTTTCTGTTCTCAAGAATAAGTAGTATAAACAGCTGTATGTCTTTCCGTTAACTTGCTAAATAAAATGTTAACACATTTTTCTTGTGCCTGCTATACTAATATTGCACTGAACTAAAGCATGTTTCTCCTTAGCTCAGGGCCACAGCACTGTGGATCTAATATGGTTGAGGCCACCAGTGATTACAGTGATGACAGGCACATCCCTGTCCAGGTACCTGGAGTTTTACTGGGCACTTGGTTAAAAAACACTTGGTTGTCTTTTAGTCAGTAGGTTGAAGAACTAACTGTACCAAAGGGTGTTGTTATTGAGGTGTTAACTGTAAGTGTAGGCTGTGCTCAGTGTGTGGCAAAGTGAGTTGCAGGGAGATGTTCTCTGTAAGCAGGCTGTAGAGGGACCTCAAGAGATACTAAGTTTTGCAAGGACTAGGTCTTACTGATGCTCACAAACTGCTGAGTATAGGGGTAAACTGATGCTTAAGTATGCCGTAACAGCCATGAACCTGAAATGATCCTACAGAGTAGTAAAAAATGCTCAACAGAATGGTATGGAGGTTCCCAGCTGTGGTGTGCAGAATGTGCAGTACTCCTGCCCTTAGGGGCAGTTAAGACTTGCTGAGCAGCAGTTATGCAGCTGACTAACTAGACACTGTGTGCAGCTGCAACAGCCTCTGTCTGGAGACTTCAGGCACTGATCAGCTAGTGTAAAAGCTGTTTTTTTTGTCTTGATGCACATGCCAAGGGTTATTAAACCCAATCCCTCTTAAAGCTTCCCAGGCACTTGGACCTAGCTTGCATCCAAGCGACTACCTCCAGTGATGATACTGGAGGTGTACTAGTGAGTGATAGGAGGTAGCTGTGAGGGTCAGGTGTACACAAGTCTGCTTCTAAGATCACCAGAAATTTCTGCAAACTAATTTCAAGTAAAAGCATCTCTGGGGAATCTTGGGCCTGCTCTACTGCCAGTGACAATGCCTGTGAAGCTGTGTTAGGAACCCTGGCTTTTAAATAGTAAAGGGTGAATAGAGATAAATACCTGATCAGGTAGAACAAGTGGATGGTTTCTGTTGGTTCACATGTTCTTTTTCCATATCTGGAGAGAGAATAAGCAAGGATTTAGTAAATTCATAACTCTGAGACAAGTTTTTGCACTAACTTGATTAATTCTTAGTGTGCATAAGTTGTATAAAAAGCTAAGTAATAAATGCTCACAGGTTATGGCTTTCAAGAGTGAAATTTGGGCAGCTTTTACCAGTTTCCCTTTTTCAGATGGGTAAAAGCTTCAACCTCTGCCAGAGCAAAGTTATTTTAAGTCATGTGGAGTAAATAGTTTTGTTAGAGAACTTTAAATATCATTTAGAAGTGAAGGCTAAACTTGCATTGACTTCAGACTAATTTTCATACGTGCTCAGCATCTTCCATCTTGGCTTTCTTTTAGCACTTCTGAAAAGCAGGTCAGGGGCTCAGCATTGACAGCCCAACAGCGACCCTCCACAGGGCAGTTCTGATCTGAACTTACCTGTTAGTAGATTGTCAATTGTGTCCACAACAAATTTTGCATCCTCCATACTGAAGCACATTGGGGGCTTGAATTTAAGCACGTTTCTTCCTGGCCCATCTGTACTCAGTAGAATATATTCTTCCTTAAGTCTGGAAAGAGCAGTAACAAAGGATTATGTTTAACTTTGCGCGTAGTTCAGAAAAACTTGCAAGCATCAGCACACAGGCTGTCCCAATAATGTCTTCCTGCACTGACTGGTTTCTTTTCCAGCCAGTTGGCTGTATTTTAATAACTATTGAGTGGCAAGGTTACTTAGTAATTGTGTGCTTGCCTCCCACACTGTGACTCTCCCTTGTACCTTGTTATCAGATACTCTGCTTCTGCTGTGGCAGGGGTCCTTTCTGCTTGATCCTTGATTAAGTCCACTCCAATGAATAAGCCAGAACCCCTTTAAAATAAATAAAAGTCAGTCTGTGTCAGAGCAAGGAACTGCAAGTGAACTAAAGAATTGAGAGGTGTTTTGAGACAAAACCTTAATTACTACCTGACATTTGGCTAGTGATAGAAAAGGTGGTGCTGTTCTGAAGACTCTAGTAAATAGAGAGTACAGACTTTTTTCTGCTCAGAATGGCAGTGCTGGACATGATAATTTTTTCCATCCAGCTCACTAATTCTGTTCTTTGTACATTTGAAGTCAGAGTTCAAACAGGACTGAATTCCTTTAGCAACTAATAAATCAATAAAGCAGTACTTGCCTACAGTGGCAGAGTATATCAGACTGATAAGCTCAAGGTTTTTTTTAATCTAACATACAGCAGGCTGTTGATTTTTGCTGAAAACACAGATTTAATCAATTTCTTAAAACCACATCAGTGGGATTTCGAGTTGCTTGACTGAACCAAACAGCAAACACAAATGTAAACAAGGCACTGATACCTGACATCACCAATGATGGGATGCTTCGTTTTCTGCTCCTTGAGGAGCTTCATCAAGAAGTTTCCTACTTCTGTGGCACGAGCCTGGAGGTGTTCCTTCTCAATCACATCTAACACAGCTAATCCAATTGCACAGGAAACGGGGTTTCCTCCAAACTGAGTTCAGGAAAAGAACACACAGGGCCAGGGAAAGGGAATAAAGATGCAGTCTTGTCACTGAAAGTGTGGCCTCAGTGATGACATGAGCATACTGCTACTAAATAGAAACTTGTATACTAGAAAGATACAAATAATATAAAGAGTAACTGTGTAGGTGATAAAAATTAATAAAAATGCTGCACGATTATATACTATTAATACTTAGACTCCTGTAGAGGAGGAGAGTTTGGTCAACTTACTGTATTAAAATACTCTACTCCTGTGGCTGCAAATGCTTCTGCAATTTCTTTTGTGGTTGCTACACAGGCGATAGGGTGCCCATTTCCTATTGGTTTCCCCATAGTGACAATATCAGGTATAAAGTCTTCTCCTTGAAGCTGAAAGGCCCAGAAGTGCTTGCCAACCCTGCCAAAGCCAACTTGAATTTCATCAGCAACAAACACACCTCCTGCCTTGTGCACGTGCCTATAATGTAACAAGAGACAATCAAATCTAAGAGGAAACATAACTTTAACTGTTCAAGAATATGCAGAAAGCATTACTTTGCAAACTTCCAGGAAACAAATTTGTGCAGGCCTCTTCTACATCATCTGCTTAAAAGCCTTTGCCATGCAAAGTTTACATTATAACATGAAGACATAGGTAGTTTCCTGCCTATCTGGCTAGAGCAGGCAGAGAAATTCACCGTCATCTATATTTAGCAAGTATGTTAACTTTAAGAAGATAATGAATGACCACTTACTCTGCAACCTTCTGAAAATAGCCTGCTGGTGGAATGATTTGACCACCCACGCTTGGCAGAGATTCAACAAAAAATGCAGCAATCTGAAACATAGATGGAGCACAATACAGAAAGTTGTGAAAATTGCATTAACAGTGAGCAAGCTCTTTGTCATTAGATGGTTCTCGCACGATTGTGATACTTGCTTTTTGACAAGCCCCCATACCACTTGGCTCAGTTACCCTGCATGGCATTAATAGTCAGCCACGCTCATTTCTAAGGCAAGACAAAGGGGTGAGGTCATTGCTTTTTACCTTTCTGCCTCTCCCATGTGCTTGCTCGATAATATTTTTCACTTCATTAGCATAGGCTGTTACTGAATCTTCATGGTCTTCTCTATAAAGTCCTCTGTATGTGTCGGGAACAGGAGCCTATGCAAGGGAACAGTATCCTATATTCAGTATACAGTAAATCAGACTTCATTAAATTAACAAGTAGTTGATAGTTTAGGCTGAAGTACATACCACGTGGACCCATTCCTTTTGTCCTCCTAGATTTCTGAATTTATATGGGCTTATGTCAATCAAGGATGTCAGATGTCCATGGTAAGCACTTAAAAAACAATTAGCAGAACTCAACAGTAATTTCCTCAGCATCAAGAGTTGTTTGGGATTAGCATTGCTGATAGCTACAGGGTAGGTAGGTTCTGTCAGCTGGTGGGTATACAGTCTGAGAACAGCTCTGAGATCTATCATCAGCTTACTATAGGGATTTTTTTGCACATCTGAATATAGGGGACACAGAGGGCCAGTAACTGGAGTCACAGCATGAAGTCATGAGCAGTATTAAAGACTGCAGAACAAGTGGAAGGGCTGTGTCTGGCCTACTTCTGAATATCCTCCCGTGACTCTCTTGGGCATCCTGTTCTAATATTTGACCACCTTCATGGTGGCCAGAACACTTCTTCCCTAAGTTTCATCAGAATTCCTCACGTTTCAGCTTAGGTCTGTTGTCTTTTCCTGCCACCATGCATCTCCAGGCCTGGCTCCCTCCCATCAGACAGTTGTACTTACAGTAAGATCTCCCTCTAGCTGTCTCTTACAGCTGAACAAATCTGATTTTCCTAACCTCTGGTGGTGGTTCCCTGCCCAGTGGCAGGCTACTGCTGGCCTCCTTGCCCTAAGTTAATGCCTGTTGGGTACTGGAGAGCCCAACCTGGACACAGTTGTCTGGGCTGGTCTCAAATACTGAACAGAGGAAAAAAATTACTTCCCTCAACTTCCTGGTTACAGTCTGTCTGCTACCACAGGTTTTCAGAAATGCTCTGACCAGAGACCAAAACTGAGCCCTGTACCCCACAGTAGATAAGTTACCAGTATACTCACTGGTCTAAAACAATAACATCTTCATGTTTTGTGTACTGGCGTGCCAATCTCAGGGCAAGATCGTTGGCTTCAGATCTGCAATTGAAAAATTCAGTAGGTGTTTTGTTGTGGATCTCAGAGTTTTGCAATTCTGACCCGCCTTGCAATGCTGTGTGCATCTGCAAAGGACAGGCAAGTGTTACTCAGAGATCCCTTTGTACTCATTAGGTAGGACTCCTCCCCAGAACAGAATACAGCTTAAAAAGCTGGAGTACAGAAACTTTCTTTTTAGCTGTCATTTTCTGGGGAACACAACCCCTGCCCCAAGCAGAAATACCTATTGTTACATCTAATTCGATAATAAAAGTAACTCCCAGTTCAGAACAACTGCTGGACCAGAAACTAATACATTAAATATTTACATTAATGTTTTGTAGTACAAGGCCTTATAAACAGTATAAAACCCTTCTTAACTAAAGCACTAGTTTATTTTCCCAATTGCTTGCTAAATATGAACTTCAGTGTCACTGAAGTTCTGAAAAGGACCAGTTTCTTCAAGAATCAAACCCCTAAACCATGTTTTTTTGTCAGTATCCAGTTGCCCACAAACCAGGTCACACAGGTGACTGTTGACAATGAAATATTTTGTCTCTATATAACTAATGAAAGCACAGTAACAATTCTAAGGCACTCAACTTACCCAGAATTCAAGAAATAAAAGACACATAACTTCTCGGGCAGCGTTTTTGAAAGTCTCTCTGCATAATCAACCAAGTTGTCATGAAGATAACGAGAATTTGTATTTAACAGCTGGTTTTGTTCATGGGCTGCTCTTACGATATCAGGGTGGCAATGTCCAACTGCAGGAGAGGGTGGAGAGTGGTTTGAGGACCCGTCCATATTACACACGTGTTGGTTAACAAACATTGACTTAACGTGTGGATTTCTCTGTTAGTGCAGGGCCGTTGTCACTGGTGATGGTATTTCAGCAGCGAGGCATTAATGATATCATTAGCAGAAAACAACATTGGTACCCCTTAAAAGCTTTCACTTAAAACTTACTTTTTTTGCTCAGAAAGTTGGAAATTGCCTTTTCTGGTATTTTATGCTTTATAGTTTAATACTGGAAATTGAGGATTATACGTTAAAATAATACGTTAAAACAAATAGTGTCTAAATGTATTTATGTTTACATAATTGAATAGTTTGGGTAGAATCAAAGAATTACTAACCCTGCCAGGGTGCTGGTGACCCCTCTGACCATTTAGAGAGATTTCAGATACTGTAAGAAAGGAACAGCTACTTCCTAACACACAAACAAGGCCCCCTGAGCGGGGACACAACCCTTGGCAGTAACCTTTACTCTCAATCAATTTGTTAGCCTTACAGTTAGGTGCTTTACTTGAGCTTTCATGGGAAAAAAACCCCTGCACATTTTAGGTCAGTATGTTTTTAGTGAGATGGAACAGACAGCAAGCCTGGAAAGCACATTCACACCCCCAGAAATCCAAACATGAACCGTAATTCCCCAAACTATAGGCTGGAGAGAGGTTTCTTCCACTTCTCCAATTAAACAACCCCAACTCAGCAGTGGTAAGAAGTACACATTGTTCCCTGTTCTGCTTAGAAAAACATGGTATCAAGTGATAGGGCTTTTAACTTACCGTGAGCAACGTTGTTTATGCAGTCAAGGTATTGTCTGCCATCCTCATCATACATGTACTGGCCTTTCGCCTTCACGATCTTCACTGGGTCGTCAGGGAAGAACAGCTTGCAGGAGGAGCTGTGGCAGGCATGAGAGAGAACAGATCTCAGTGAGTTCTAAAAGTTGCATAGTTTGTTCTGCTGATACTGTTTTCAGTCCAGTCAGTTAATGCAGAGAAAGACATCTCCCCAGTGCTACTTCTGGCCCCTGAAACAAGCCCTGGGGTGGAGAACAGGCCTGGTGCTGTAAATGAAGTCAAATTTTGTTAGGCTGGCAGGGAAAAAAACACTTTACAGAACTGAAAAATCCTTCACTTGGGATCTAGCCACGGACAGGGCTTATCCCATAGCTTGATCCAGTCGGTTCCTTGCTGTCCGTGCTGTGTTCTTGAAACCCTCTTTGGTGTCTCCTACCTCGTGATGGTTTTTCTTGCTGTTCTCACTAAGATCCTGATTCACCCCAGGTCGCAGGGTGCGGGCGGGTGTCAGATCTGTGTAACTCTGCACTAACCTTGGCTGAAACCTGGAGTGATGTTACCAGGCTGGGTCTGCTTCAGTGCCTTTGCTTTGTTTGTTAAATTGACAAGTTAAATTCAAACACGGCTGCCCGAGGAGGGGCTGCAGGGATCAGATGCTGAGGGGCAGTGCCGAACTTCCACGCCTCATTGCTTATACAGAAATCAAGCTATTTGACCATAAATACAAAATTATCGTTAAATGAACAAAAAAAAAGAGACAATGATAAAATGAGGAACTGCTCCCTGCCCCAGCAGGGCAAGTCAGTCAGCAAAGAAAGTCCACAAACCCGGTGTTCCTCGGGTTTGTAGAACCAGCACAGTTCTGATCCCTCCAGCATTCCTTTCAGCCCAGCTTCTGGATCCATAAAACGTGTCCAGATCCAAGTAGCTTTGTTTTGAGTCTATCCAAGTACAACCGGAAAGCATTCCCGCAGCCACGCGGAGCAGCCCCAGGGCGGCTCCTGGCCGTGCTGTACAGGATTGGGGATGTTTTAGGTCGGTTGAAGCAGCAGCAATAAGGGGAAGTTCAGATGTGGGTCTCGAACCGCTGTCGTGTTGGGCAGGCGGCTGCTGTCGGTTGTTCTGTGGTTCGGTGTAACTTACACACACAGCGCGGTGTAACTTACACACACACACACACACACAGCCAGCCCGGTGTAACTTACACACACACATGGCCCGGTGTAACTTACACACACACCCGGCCCAACTTACACACCCCCGGCCCGGTGTAACTTACACACACACACACACCCAGCCCGGTGTAACTTACACACATACACACC
>VZRW01012209.1:1030623-1068742 GCA_013398125.1 Aegotheles bennettii | reverse complement strand
TTGCTCCCCCCGGTCCCACTGCACCCCCCGGGGACTCCTGTAGGCACCACCCCACGGTGTCGCCCCATCCCGCTCCCACCCAGGCACCCCAGAGGCAGTCATGTGCCCGAGGGCTCCCCAGGATCACCGTGACAGCTCCACCACAACCCTCTCTCTGCAATACTTACTCCTCGAGGAAGTCTGTTTTACTCCTGGAGATAAGTTGGGGTGGTAGCCTCGGTGTCAGAGCTGTGGTGAGGTTCAGCAAGAGTCAAACCAGCCCGTCTGTAATGTTGTGCTCCTGCACTGGGCCGGGCACAGGCAGCCCATCCTAGGACAGGCAGGCAGATTAAGAGAGGAATTGCCATCAGCAGATCAGAACAGCCATCCCTCCGTTTCTGTTTGATTGGAATTAAAGAAAAATAGGAAGATAAGGAACCAGGAGGGATGTTCTGGGATGGGGTGAGTCCTCTACCACTGCGGGTGTTGGATCCCATAACCGAGCTCACAAACTTACCCAGCTCCATTCTAAAAGTTGCCAGACTTTTTTTCCTGCCAAGTATAGGTTCACATTCTTTTGTTTCAAACTGACAACAGTCTCTAGAAAACAAACAGACCCTCTTAAAGCTACACACCTGGCAGAGTTTGTTGCTGACTAGATATAACCACCAATAATTAATTATCAGTAGTTGCAGCTACTCGATAAACACAAGAGCAATTAAAATTCCCTGTAATATGAAGAATCCAAACCAAAATCACTACCAAATCTGACACTAAAGTCAGATGGAACTTAAAAGTCAAACTCAGTTGTTACATAAAAGTCAGGTTTTAAGTAAAAAAGACAGTAGAGGAAAAGTTAATAATGGCTGTTAAGTTTTATTTGAACTCTTGTCTGGTTAAGATATTTAGTAGTTATTTATAATAGCCTGAACATTTACAATTGGGAAAGTTCACTCTTGGTTACAAATGCAGAGTTCATTGTACATATTCACACAGCTGAAAAGCAATCTGTACAGAGAGACCATTTAAAAAAATAATCTTATCTTTGCTTATTACAGAAAGCACAAGAAAAAATATTTTTGGAGGTCTCAAGCTAACGTACTGTCCATTACAGCTTTAAACTAGAAATACATGATGCAGTACTAATTAATACCATTTAACATGTGAAAACAACGGATAAGAAATACTGTTATTAATGCCTTCATTTGTAAAGTAGTTGTTCCCCAAAGAGATGAGTAAATAGAATACTTTCATGGCACATACACGATTAGGAACCACAAAGAGTTTGCAAAGAGAGATGTTAAGTACATTTTCTGTGTTTTTAGTATTATAGATATTTCTTTCTAAAGGTGATGCATTTTACAGGAATTTAGTTGGCTTTGTAAATACATTCAGAACTGATTTCTTAGGGTGTCCAAATGGAACACACACACACACGATGAGCCATTTCTCCTCTGAGCAGCCTCACTGGAGTGATGAACCACTCACATAAATAAGGGGCACTTGCATAACGTGGGAGAGGATTAAGCCTTATCAGCATAACTTCAAACGCAGACAGATAAAGCACATATTGCATATATTTTTCTAAACTGTATATATATAAAGTGAGAGTGTAATTTAGATTTTTAAATACCACCAGGTGGAGTTTCTCAGTTTTTTTCAGAAATGCCAGCATACATGCCAGTTTTGAAATATTTCTACATCCAAACTAGTTTAATGCAACAGAGCAGGCAGCTTTCAGTTCTGACTGTGATACTTCATGCTGCACATTCATCACATTGAATATTCTTGGTTGTTTAAGATACCAGAAAAAAAAACCCCAAATAGTAACGCAAAAAGTCGCTGCCTTACGAAGTTGTCTATAAAACTGCACTCCATGAAACTAAAGCAGCAAACACAACGAGACCCCAGCTCTCATTCTAGCTATGGGCAATTTACTCCCTCTTCTGCTTAATTTGGAAATCCAGCAGGTAACAGGGGTGGCTTTTGCTTTGCAAAACCAGATCCTGGTGTTTTTATGTAATTGCAGAAACAGAGGTTTGATACGCACCCACCTGCGCTTAACAGCGCAGTGTGAAATGCACTTCAGAGCTGAGCAGTGCAGTGTTTAACAGCTCATGAAAGAGCAGCAAGTGGTATTCACCTTAGTTACAGATAGTGGGGACATCTCCATTTCAGCTTCTGTCCATTAATACTTACATTATCTAAGAAACCACACACAGACACACACAGCTGTTCCATAAAACTGCGCAGCTTCTACCAGAATTTAGCAAACGGGCTGATTGTTGTCCTGAGACATGGGAAAGCTGCACATGTCAATAATACATTTCTTATTCTACTCTGTTGCACCCCTACAGCACCTGCCCAGGCTGAGTGCTCTGGGGACATTGGCATTTTTACATTTTTTATCATTTGTTGTTATTAATGTTTTTGCATATCTTAAATATAAATCTGTTGCCTGTAAAGAAAATCACAGCTTCCACTCTCTAAAATTTTAAAATGGAAACTGAAATGGTAACCTACTACAGACAGATTTTATTTGTATAATGCTTAAATTGTCTGGGCAGCACTGGGGCCTAAAAAAAAAAAAGACTATGATGGCATTTCCCAAGAAAGAAGTACCAGATTTAGAAAAAAATATTAGTTTCTATCTGTGCACTCCCATTTTACAGATAACTGCTCAAACCATCCAGTTATGCAAAATGTGCACCCATCCCTGTGTGTGCTGCCAATTGAGGGACAGTGTCACAGCATAAAGTTTGCATAACGTTTGTCCTAGCGTAAGATTTTGTTTCTCTCTGTTAAATAAAGATTTCCTCTAGAGGGCAGCATTAAATCAGTACTCAGTGACCAGGAAACCCATGCTCTAATGCTCCTTTACAGGACATCCTGCAGTTACAGGCTAATGAGGCACAGTTCTGCTGACCAAGGATGGTTATTTGCCATCATGATAAAGCTGGCCATTTCTGGCACCTTAATATTTTAATTAAGCTGTGCATCACACCTCATATGTGTTCTGCTTAAGGTTTCCAAATACAGTTTATGAAATTACAAAAGCTCACCTAAATATTTCATTTTTTTTGGTTTCCTAAAAAAAAACACATCAGAAAGTCTCTTTATCGTTAGAAGAAACATCCTTATTTTTAAATACACAGGAGAAAAGTCCATATGGAAATAAATCCATCACCATTATATATACAGCAAGCATTAGAAGCAGTGTATACAGGGAAGCAACTCCCCCATGACAACAAACCAAAGCATGTGGCAATGTCTTGATTCTTCTTTAAAAAAACC
This sequence comes from Aegotheles bennettii, assembly GCA_013398125.1. NCBI lineage: Eukaryota > Metazoa > Chordata > Aves > Caprimulgiformes > Aegothelidae > Aegotheles > Aegotheles bennettii. The sequence continues at coordinate 1,065,469 of VZRW01012209.1, read as the reverse complement.
TAAAATCCCAGTGCATTAAGGCTTGGAAACTGTTTCAGTTTGGAGTCAGAGACCAGGTCTCCTCTGCCACCTGTTTCATAACTAGAGAACCAATTCTCAGACTCACTGGCCAAGCCCAGCAAAGCTCCAGTTCATCTCACCTGCCCACCAGCACAGGCCAAACCCTGGGGTTCACCCTCTGGCAAGGAGCCTCTCCAGGGCTGCCAGCACTTCCAGCACCGAGCTGGAGCTACAGACACGGGGTTGTTTGGCTGTGTTCCCTTCCCCCCAAAATCCATCCCCCAGCAGCTTTCCCGAGTGCTCCCCGTGTTTGCAGGCTCCTGGAGCACCAGGGCCAGGACCGACCCAGCCCTGGCGAGCAGCAGCTCTGGGGTTACTCTTGATGACCCTGGAGGTCCCTTCTAACCATCATGATTCTATGATTTGCCATGGGCTGTGGCAGGGCAGTCCTGCCCGCAGAGCTTGGTGGGTGGAAAGCTTTTTAGAGATTTCACAGCGAGTTCTTGTGCCCTTAGGGACTCACTTTGGGAACTCTGCTTCCAAAATTGGTAAGGCTGCAGTACATTAGAGAGGGGATGTTGGTAATAGGTGGAAAGATACGGTCATTAGCTACAATTTTAAATAGAAACAGCCTTAAAAGAAGCTGCTTGTCCTCTGCTCCTGGGCAGCAGGCAGACATAGTTATCTTGGCATATTGGAAATGGCCACGCTTTTATGGTCGGTTGTTATTAGACTAAGGAATTTTGTTTTGTAAACTAGAAAAAAAAAAGATAAAACAAATTTGGCTGGGCTTCAGATTCCCCCAAGATCCATAACTTCAGTATGTTAACCAAGATGTCTGTTGGTAAATCCACGAAGCTGACACACTTAAGTATTTCAGTGGTCAGGATAAATCAATCGCTCAGTCTCCGACTGACCTACATTTCATAAGCATTAGCAGCCTCTCCGTCCATCATCCTTATTGCTGCTGACATCTAGTGGGAACATTTCGCTGAATCCCTGTAAAACAATCCTACATTCCCTCAAACCAGAGAAACAGAGCTGTTTCCTAGGGGAAAAAATGCACTGAGCTCTGTGAGAGGCTGAGATAATCACCGAGTCTTGAGCGAGACTTGCCAGTACTACCTAAAAGTAACATTTGTCTTCGTGAGCTATTTGCAAACTCAAAAGCATTCAGAAAGACCCACATAAACATTTTCATATGGAAGGGGAAAATAATCAACTGATCTGGTGTGGATTTGCTGAGCAAAGCATCTTTTTTTAACTCTTCCTAAGAAGATGATGACTGCTCTGAAACGAGTTGGCGTGTAACAGCCTGCTCTGCTAAACGTGTGTGTGGGGAGCACATAGAAGTCTGAGCAGATTTCCTCTTAGTGTCCGTGCAATTGATAAACCCCCAGCAGTTCCTCTGACACAGTCTGTGATCCGCGTGATGCGGTCAGTGAGGGACACAGAGTTCAGAACATCAAGGCCAGAGGCACCAGTCTCAGTTGAGGAGCAGCAAGGACTTCAAGTGCAGGTCATAACTGCAGCAGCCTTGCATGGGGATCTGTACCTTGCTGTGCTCCTGGGAGCTCTGCTGTCCACAGGCAATGGGAAGGGGTTGATAGAGTAGATGTACCACCAGCAGATCCTTGGAGGGCTACTGGCAAGTTCCTCGAGGCTGAAGTGGTGAGAGGTGCTGCACCAGCCAGCGTTTGAATGGACGTGAGAGCAGGAGTGCAGAGACGCTGCTGCACGCAGGCGGCCGGGCTGGGTGTGTGTGGAGAGCCAGGGGCCTGAACGTAGCTGACTTGGCTCCAGGTGCCTGGGTGGATCCTCGGTACACGCCGGATTCTCCATATTCGAGATGCAGAATAAGTCCATGCAGAGGGGGCATTTGCCTGGGAATCTCCAAAGACAATCCCAAGAAGGTTTGGCAGCAGAGGCATTGGTGTTGCTGGGTGCGGGTCCCATCGCAGTGCTGTGCGAGGAGGCTGGCATGGAAACGCCGTGAGTGGTCAGGCTGTGCCCTGGGGACAGGGAAGAGCAGTCAAGAACAGTCCTGGTTAAGAGGTTGAGTTGATTCAAAACGAGCTCTCCCTCCATTAGGAACAAACATCCTGGGTTCCTGGCAGTGGAGGCTCTGTGCTGGGAGGGGGACGGCTGCCGCGCAGAGCGGCGAGCAGCAGGTAAAGCACTATTCTGGTATTCTGTATCAATGTTTTGCAGGCCTGGCAGTGGTCACAGTTGATGCCTACAAGCACTGGATATTCCACAAGTTGAAGACGGAATACTGACTTGTTTACCTGAAGATAATAGGACTTCGGGGTATTTCCTCAGAGAAAATATAAATTTTAATATAATTTCATAAGCTTTGGAGGTTAGCTTGTCTTGTAGCTTCAGTGATATCAAACTTCTTCAAGTAGGAGCTAGGTAGAAAGCTGTTTAGTTTTTGCCAGCGTATGTAAAACAAGACTTTTCTATCTGCATTGTAGATTGTTTGTGGACACTTCCAGATTCTTGTGCTTTCTGCAGTCATTCTGGGGACTGAACTCTCATTGATATCAGTAGAGGTTCCATGAACAGGACACGTGCAGGAATTTGAGTGTAGAAGAAGCCCATGGTGTGGTTTGGAGTAGTGAGTTGCTTTTAGTTTGGAGATGACTGGGGGAGACGGGGAGAACAACTGTACATTAAGGGAGCAATTGCAGATCATCTTCCCAGGGACATCAATGAGAGATTTGCCTTCAACCTTCCACAGAAGATTTTTAGCTTTAATTTGGGACAGTAAAAGGGGTTTTTCAAAAGCACTAAAAGCCAGCAGGAGCTTGTTCAGCTGCTCCTCATGCCTTTAAAAACCCCTACACCAAAAGTGATAGCTGACGACATGAAATGGAAGTAAATAAAATGCATTTTCATTGCTGTTTTGAGTTACATAATTCTTGTTTCTTGATTTGTTAGTCAATCTGAATTTACATGGATTTAATCTCTGTGGTGACCAAGAAAATAGTCAGTAACTGGTAAAGATGCAAAGTACAGCCAGCAAGCAGTGTGTAGGTGCAGACCTTAAGCAGCTAACAAGGACAGGTAACAGAAGTTCACTGCCTACAGCCCCAAGTCTCTCGTGTCCACATCTACCAAGTTAGGTGGCCACTCCAGCATTTACCAGCAGATAAATGCTCCCAGGACTAAAAGGATAAGCTCAAGGACACCGAGGACCCAGCCACAGATCCCACAGACATGAGTCAAACATCACCCTATCTGCATGGAGCACAGCATCTTCCCACTGTTCCTCAGATTATTGGAGCAAGAACGACCTTAGCACTAGGTCAGCTTGTACAGGGCATGTTGTCCCTGGATGGCCCCATCCTGCTCTCAAAGTCCTCTCTGGCAGTCGCTGCTGTAAGAGATGCAGTGGAACAAGGATCTAGCAGAGGGTTCAGATCTACTCAGTGCACCAAAAATTAACTCCCCTTTGTACTCTCCAAGATCGAGGCCACAAAGAGTCCTGATATCATCTGGTTTAATGTCATGGTCAGGCTCTTAATTTCCTGTAAGACTCCTCCACAGAGCCTGGCAACTTGCATTGGGCTAAAGTATTTCCTCCAGAAATGATCTGTCAAATCCAAAAGGCATTAAAGTGATGGGTATTCCACATCACTGGTCTGGTTGGGATTAACCAGTCTCACCATTAAAAATCCATGGCTTGCTTTATCTGACTTTGTGTAGCTTTGGTTTCTACCCACTGGATGGATCTTTGTACATCTTTGTTCACTTTAAGAACTTGTTTAATACAAACTATCTCCTCCCTTTAAAGGAATCTGATTGCCTCTTGATTTTCATTGTAAGCTGAACAGACTGGGCTTGAAGCCATTCATCCCTGAAATAATTTTTTTATGGCTTTTTAGTGCACAATCTCTATTTTTTTGCCAACGTCTTGAAAAATATGTACAGTGGAACAGTTTGCAAATTTCTAACTGATCTCATTTAATGCCATATGTTGATACCAAAATTGTAATCCTCCTTTTGTTCATGACCCTGCTCTGCATGGGATGAGCCCGAGATGAGAGAATTTACACAAAGAGACCAAAAAAGGGGAGAAGAGAGGAAGAAGAGGACAAGAGGGGTGTGCAGAGTTAACAATTAAAACCACGTAAACCAAGAAAAAAAATCAAACACAAATGAGCCCTACAAACCAAGACAATTAAATCCTCCAAACTCCCAAGTTTTGGGAACTCCAGCAGCAACGTTGTGTGCTCTATTGTTTAGGAACAGGCTTCAGCTGAGCACTCCCTGTCCTGCAACTCTCTGCACTGCAAGTATTCCTGGGCTTTGTGCTGTGAAATTCTGCACTGGAGGTTTCTGGGGGAGTTTGGGTTCCACAGTAACAAAACGCTGGAACAGCTTCAGCCACAGACCCTGGAACAGCACCCGGAGGTGCTTCCTCTTGAGGAGAAAAAGCTTCTCTTGGCAGTAGCAGAAATACCCCCGGGTAGTCCAGGTTGTTCTGTGGAGCAAAGAGTGGCCATTCCGTGGGGTCACAGCAGGCAGCAGTGAGTGGAGCTCGGCTTTGCTCCCTGGGCAAGTCACAAGTCCTTCTCTGTCTGACCAGGTGGAACACAGCAGCTGTTTTCACTCTAGGGCTGCATCCTTTTTTTCTTCTTTGTTTTCAGCCAGGTTTTATCACCCTTTCAATGTGCATGTGCAATGCAAACAGAGTTGAGAGCCAAGTTAGGACAGGGATTCCTCCTCCCTCCTTCACGCGCTAAGGCACACGAGGCAGCACGCTGTCCCAGGACTGTTAGTTCACACAGCATTAGTGGTGAATTCTGATCATTCCCAGCCACTGTAGTTGGCACCTTTATCAAACCCTGGTGTTATCACGTGCATCTTACGGATTTGGGAGCTTTACAATATTTTCAGAGTCCATAAATGGCAGAATCCAGTATAAAAAAAGGTCAATATATTACTGTTGAGAGGGTTTTTTTCCTTTTTTTATACAAAAATTAAAAAGATCAAAATATATCACATTATTTACATATTGTGCTTCATGCTTAGCGATCACTGAAAGAGAACACACAGACAAACATTTTAATCCAAGGGAAATGTTCCACTCATTACCTTTACTAATCTCATTAATATTATAATGACTGACACTCAGATTCTTTTAATATTAACAGCACATCCCAACCACTCACCACAGAGCTAAAAACTTTTCTGTGCTGAGGGCATGCTGGCATTCTAACAGAGGGTTTGCAACCAGTTAGTAACATGCTTGCTATTAACTCAAACTGTGTCCATGTGCCACATGTTTGAAACTGGGGCAGTGATTCCACTCAGCTTCAGTGTCATTGTCCCGTCGGGGAATGAGGGCACAGCATCCTCCTGCCCGTCTGATCAAACCCTCATCTTCACACACATCTCTCCTCACTCTCCTGGGCTGCCTTCAGCACCTACAACCCCTGGCTGTTGGGGTGTGGGAGGTGGTGGGAGGTGCAAATTACCTGATCCTACACCCCCATTTGCTGATCTGGATCATAACAACAAAGCCAGGGAAGCCTTTGTTTGGAAATAAACACTTTGTAACCCACTGTGGAAATCTCAGCCAGAGTATGGGCTGAGTAAGTCACACGAGCACGTTTTGCAGAGTGGAGCAGCCTTTGCATGAGTTGTTCCTCATCTGCCTGGGCAGTAATCAAAGCCCAGCCTGAGCAAGCCTGAGGAGAAGGCATTGCTACCGACACTATCAACAAGAATGGTTTCCAATGCTCAGCAAGTTTCTGGGGCAACGTTCACCAGTCTAGAGCTGTAGGGAACAAGACACGAAGCTGGGTGGAATCCTGCTGTCCTGAGGCACGACCTTATGTGTGCCAGGCATAGAACCTGCTGCAGTAGTACAAAGAATCACCATGCAGCAAACAAAATTACTCAGGACTTACTCAAGGGTATATAATGATCATTATTATTACTGTACCTTATGCCAACATCCTGCTACTGGCAGTCCATCTGGTCCCTGCAAAATTGAATTTACAGAGTTAATTTCTGTTGACAGTGACTGAAGTGTCAGACCCAAAAACCTGAATCTTCACAAGGATGAGAAGTTTAGCAGCACCATTAATTACCATGCAGAACCCATTTACTGCATATGCACACAAACCAACCCCCAGGCAATGTGAGCTGTGCATCATGGACAGCAAAACCAAAACACACCCCAGGTTAAACAGAGTAACAAATCTACACTTTCTTTTTCCTTTAAACAAAAAAGAAAATGTGAATAAATACAAACCTTTGGAACCACAGTTAATTAACTTTATAATCTGCTTTATAAGGTAGTTGTTTCTGCAGTGGGACACACGTGGAGAGCACGGTGTGGAATTGCCAGGGTGGTGATGCAATTTTTTATTTCCTGGGTGATACCGTAATTGTGTTAAATCTGACCCTGCAGTACTTGGTTTCTTTAAGAAATCTTGAGTTGCTGAACTGATTGAACTAGGATGAGTTGTGGACTATGTAAAGGGAGTAAAAATATGTGTCTTTTTCTGATGGATACACAAGAAACATAGAAACCAGAAAGGCAGAAGAGAACTTACCAGGAGGAAAACACTGAAAAGGAAGGAGCCCCTTAGAAGAGGAATGGACTGTGTGTGACCGACCTTTGAAGATACTTTAGAAGAAATAGCTGACTTCAGCTGCCTTTTCTGATGCTGGATTTTTTTAAGGCTCTGGGATTTCTGATTTCCTGAATTTTCTGCATGTGGAGTTACAGAGAGCACACACGCACCGACCCTTCCCCCAGAGCCACCTCCACATTAACTAGGGGTGGGAAGCCACGAGGATGTGTAGCAGTGGAGGTAACTGCTAGTGCAAATATAGGTCAAAATGCATTTTTTCCTTTTTTTACTGTAAATGTCAGTCATCACATTTTTTGTATTCTGTATTGATTTTATATGTAAAATAGCCTATGCCCAATAAAACAGATGCAGTGAAGTAAGGTGACCCTCTCCAGCTACTCACAGTGTAACAGGTCAAGTTATTTTCACATGCTTTCCTGTAATGTTAGTTAGAAAACACATTTTTCTACTGACACCAGTCAATATTTTGGTCTCTAACAGTTCATTAAAAACATGCAACTTGTACATTTGCCAGAGTTGCCTGGGGATGAAGAGTAAAGGGGACACGGGGCAGAGCAGTTGTTCAACCTAGAGAGATCCTGACCTGCTCTTAAAGCACATCTGAACACTGATGGTCACAGGGTTCATTTCTGCACTGGGCTTTTTCTTCTTCTCCTGCACTCAGAATAACTTATTTTGGCCATCATAAACCTCCTCACCTTTCTACCGTTTTTCACTCAAGTGATTTCAAAAATGTGAACTTACAGAGAGCTTTGCAGCCTGTGTGTAAGGCTCACAGTCATGCTCCTGGACTGAAACCCATTGCCAAGTACCCAGCAAGCCCCTGCTTGCACTGTAGGGTGAAGATGGAAGGCAACACTCCCAGCCAACGTGCAACTAACCCCCACGTACATAAGCGGGAAGGTGTGCAAGTGCTTTACTAACTAGTTACGTAGTAGTTACATACTGGAGAAATCACCCACTGCAGCTTACAGTGCCTTCAATACAGATAGGTCTTGTGTTTTCTATATAGTTGAGATGGGAAATAGTTGGTAAATACATCTCTGGGTAGTAAATACAGAGTCAGAGCAAGCCTGCTGCTAGGAATTGGTTTCTTTCACACATATGAAAGTAATTTAACTTTCCGAGAGACAGCTTACTGCCCTTTTGTTTCTCTGGAGACAACTGCAAATCATCTGACACACAGCATTCTCCATGGTTAAAAAAATGAAAATAAAACAATGACCTCTTTTCAGCTGGTTGTGCAGCCCCGTGTCGGGGGGCAGAGCAGGAACCTGCGGGGCAGAGCCAGGTGCTGACCCAGCAAACGCCCTCGGTGCCGAGTGCCAGTGACCCCCTCCAGCCACCCCCCCAAAACCCAGCTGGGGATCAGACTTCCAAGGCTGCAGCAGCACAGGCACGAGGGGAACCAAACTGGGCCATAGGTGCGAGAGGAACCAGAACTTCATTTTAGCATCTGTCACCATGACGGGGCAAGCATCCCCCATTGCTTACACCCCTTACGTAAAGTCATTTCAACTGGGAGGGGGAAAGCACAACACTGGTGCCCTTCTCTGAGTGCCAAAGTGGCACATCTTGTCCCAGCTCTGCTGCCTCGTGTCCTTCCTCTCCCTGGAGGGATTTGCTCTCGGGGCAGGGCTTGGCCACAACAGAAACACGGACACACACACCATGCAGGAAAGAAAGAGCAGATACTGTACCAAAGGGCAGGGCACGCTCACCCCGTCCAGGCCTGGTAAACCTGGGTCCCCTTTGCTGCCTGCAACGCTATGGTCTCCCTGTTTGGAAAAATAACTGCTTGTTGAGAATGGTGAAGGACACAGGAGTTACTCAGACAGACACCCATATTCCAGCAGAGGAGGACAGGGTCCAGAACTTTACACCTCCATCCCTTGGTGACACAGCAAGTCAGCCGAGTTGTTTATGGTGGGGAACTCAGACATGGAGAGTCTGTCATCTGGGAAAGATCTGCTGTACACACACCAGAGGTTTGTGTGTGTAACAGTGCCGTGAAAAAGGTGAGGGTTAAATCATGCAGCATGTTGGGGGAGGAAAGGTGATTCATCAGAAACAAAACATTAATTGCAGTTCAGTTTCCAAGCAAAATGTACACACTGCACAGCAGTGGCCTGGGAGGTGTCTGAGAGGGGACAGACCTGAGCTGTGAGCTGTTCAGGTGGAGAAACATGGGCAGGTCTCTTCCCACAGGTACTTCTTGGCAGCCTGAGGAGCTCCAGCTCCTCCATGGCTCACCTCTGCCTGTACTAAGATGCTGCCAACTCTGAGCTGCTTCCCCATGCGGGAGCCGGGCTCATCCCTCGCTCTGTTTGTGGAGGTGAGGGGATGGAGCTGACTTGGTTTTCCCATCCCCTCCCCTCCACTGCTCTGAGTGACTCCCTGATTTCAGACACACTCAAAGCCAGGCCGGCAGCTTCACCAGGGCACGCTATCTCCCGAGGAGAGAGGCCCATTGTTCTGACTACAATAAGAAGGTCCTTACACAAAGATTCTTTATTTTTACTGCTGTGGCTTGCTCCCATCTGGCCAGAGAGGAGCCCTTACAGCCAGCAGTGAACTTCCAGCAGTGCAGATAAAACAAACCATTAAGAAAAGTGAGAAAACAATACCCATCTGCTCTGATTTACTGCGAAATAAAGAACTACCAAGTTCTCCCTCCCTTTGCCCGACTGCAAAGCCGAGTTGTCCGCTCTCAGCCCCAGCAGCGAAGGAGAGACACGAGGGACCTACCACGGGGCAGGGCTGGTCCAGTCCAGGAGGGCCTGGTTCCCCCTTCTGCCCTTTGGCTCCTTTTCTGCCCGGTATTCCTCGCTCACCCTGTTGGCACAACAGGAAAAACACCAGGAACAGGATGGGAAACACTTTGGCTTTTACCCCTCACAGCACTTGCAGATTCCTCCCCCTCAGCCAGGGATGTGTGCACTGCTGTAACCCCAACTGAGTGACTGAATCTGTGAACATCTTCAGTTAAAGCTGGGGGGAGATGCTTGAATGGATCATTTTATAACAGAATGATTAAATGGCTGGTTTGTGCTAGAAACCAGGTTGGGATCTGACAGTACATGGGAACACCAACTTCCAGTCACCCCAGCCTCCAGCTGGGCACCCTTTTATTTCAGGATCCCCATAACAAAACCTTTGACTTGGATCCATTTTCAAGGTCTATAAACCAAAATCAGTGATTCTTCACATCCCGGGGCTGTCAGGCTGCTCCACTTCCTCACCATGGTTGTGCTGGGCGAGGACAGGCTTGCAGAAAGCACTTCCCAGTGGGCAGGGATTAACTGGGGCCATGCAAACACCAAGGAAAGGCCTTGGAGCAGTGAGCTGAGGAACCCTGCCAGGCTGGAGAGGGAACCAGCACCCAGGGCGAGTGCCAGTCCTGCCCCCACGAGCATCTCCACAGCCATAACCCACTCACCTTCTCGCCTCTTTCACTTCTCTCTCCTTTCTCTCCTCTGAGACCTGGGAAACCCTATCACAACAATTTTTAGGTGGAAAAAAAAGAAAGAGGTTTGTAAGTTCAGCCTGTGAACACCCCAGCATCTCAGTTCAACATCAGCAACCTCCAGCCATCAGCCCGTCCTCCCGCAGGGAAGAACCTGACATTTGCTTCCTGATCACTTGGTATCTCAGCAATTTCTTGGGAAAGCCAAAGCTTTACCTATCCCGGTAACATTACAGCTCTCGGAGGTTTTTATTTCCCTGAATCCAATACAAATATTTTCAGTTGGAAAGGGAAACCCCCACGGCACCTTGAGCCGAGCAGTTCCCGCAGCGCAGTGGGAGCAGCCTGGCAAGTGGCCTGAATTCAAGCCCTTCCCTACAGCCCCGGTGTTTCAGGGACAGTCTGTATGTACACTGTTAGTGACATTTTTCTGACAGTCTCAAGCAATCTGATGGCCTTTACATGTACGTTCGTGTTTCTACATGCCAGTGAATGTTTTCCATACTCACATCCAGTCCTGGCTCCCCTGGTTTTCCCTGCAATGATAAAAATAACAATTAATATTAATATGTGCTGCATTGGGTTTGGAGAGAAACTTACAACCAATTTGGTGGAATAGTGACAGCATGGGGTCGCCCAACAGCCTCTGGGACTCAAGGGATCTCCGTGTCACACGTTGGGATAGTGCTGGAAGCCCAGCTCTGGCAGGATCCACCGTGGGGGGGGTTTATCAGCCCCTACTTCAGGATTACAGCACATTGTCACTGCTCCTTTCCCACACTAATGGTTACCTTCTCTCCTTTGGTACCGGGTAAACCGATGAGCCCTGGAGCACCTGGGAGACCCTTAAGGGAAAAGGAACAAGGCATTGGGATGGTTGCTGTAAGGCAGGTTTCTGTCAATGGTCAGAAATGAGATAGGGGAAAACAACTCACAGCAGGTCCAGTGTCACCGTGGTCCCCTTTCTCACCACTGTCACCTTTTTCTCCCTTTGCACCATCCAAGCCCTGCATAAATGAAATGGCATCAACCAAGGAGAGCTGGCAGCTCTGCCCAGGACAGCCACCCCACGCATCCACCTCCTCCCACATCTCTGGGATGCTTAAACCCGTGCTGCCATGAATGCTTTCCTCTTTCCACGAAAGAAACAGTTGAAAATAAGGGTTTAAGCCTGTGGGTTTGGAAACCCTGACTCGTGTGTGTCCACCAGCCCTCAGGATTCTGTGCTGGAGGAGGATTTAAGATTGTAAATGTGTTTGAAAGGAAAAAATGGCTTTTTTTCCAAAACACCAACTGCTGAACAGCACAAGCCAGGGATGTGTTGTCACAGTGACAGAAAATTCAGTCCCCAGAGCTGACAGGCCTTTGTGAGCCTGTAAATAATGCACTGGCAGCCTGGAAATAGTGGGTGACATTTAATTTATTGACTTACTTTAGGTCCCTGGATTCCTGGAGGACCCTGCAGGAAAGACAATGGCATTTGAAAACCAGAATTTAAAATACAAACCCCACTGTTGGCTTCCCAAACCATTTCTTGCTCAAATTATGGGCTGACAATGGCCAAATATTTCTTTTCAAGACAGGTGGCAGTTTATTTGGTTCTCTGATGCCAAATCAGAGGGAAGAGGAACTAAAGAGGAGCACTTTGTGTAACATGCAACACTAAAACTGACAGGAGCTTTGGGCAGCGAGAGCTTTGCTGGAGCAAGTGACAGCAAAAGCTCTGGAGGGCAGCACCCTGCCACAAAAGCCTTTCATAGAATCATTATGGTTGGAAGGGACCTCCAGGGTCATCAAGTCCAACCTTTATCCCATCATATTCCTAACCATTGGGGACCATTAGACCATGGCCTTTGAGTCAAGGCTGAGGACACTTCCCAGGTTATGAATGCCACCTGGAAAACCACCTGGTTTTGAAGCACGGTCTCTCAAGGTGCATCTTGGAGACACCAGAGGCATCCTGACCTTCCCAATGCCCTTGACAGCTCCTCAACCTTTTGGAGCATCACAGGTACCAAACACATGTTCTTTGCTGCCCACTTCTCCCACTGTGATTGATGGCAAAAACTTATCAGCTTGGGCAAACTTGTGGGAATACAGACACCATCGTGTGCGTGTGGGGGAACTGACAGGTTTTATCCCCCAAGGTTTTATCTTTTCCCTCACCCCAACAAGCAACTTGGATATTTGCAAACTGTGCCACAGACACTGATAACTCCTAGACCAGGTGTTTCCATCCCTGAAGACAGCACAGAACACTGCAGCTCTTCCCTGATTTTTCTCCCAGATTCACAGCAGCCCCCAACAATCAAACAGAGCAAACCACCCTCATTTCTAACTGATCACATGCAATAACAACTCTGCAATGCTCAATTGCATGAGCTGCTCTCCAGAGTCCTACCATAGGGCCAGGTAATCCAGGGGGTCCAGGCTCAGGTATGATCTGCAGAAGGGAATGAAACAGCACGTTAATGGCACAGAGAGAAGACAATTTGGGAGTGGAAACCTCACATGGCCCAGAATTATGAGTTAATGCCCTTTGATTTAATGGCTTTAATCCAAATACCTGCTAATGAAAGAGTTGCTTGCAGGATTTATAAATAAATTTATCTTAATAAGCATATGGATCAAGCCAGCCCCTGAAATGAGAGGTGTGACCCATGCTGCTCAGTGTGTTTGCCAGTCACACAACGGATGTGATGGAAAATGATGGGATTTTCTGCACGGACCAGAGGAAACCAGACTTTTAGATGAAAAAAAAAATAACAAAACCAGAACAAAATTAAGAGTTCTTATGTCATTAATAAAAAACTGTCAAAACCTAGCAAAAGGCATGAATAAGGAAAAAAAGGATGCAGAAACCCCATAAAACTGCAAGGGGCCTGGTATGTTTTTAGAACAAAAAGTAATAATAATAGCATCCAATATCTCAGTCATCAATGCAAAACCTGAAGTAACTTTGTAATGTTGAGTGTGCAAAATGTTATTCCTTAGCAAATAAACCCCATTTAGATGTATCTGCAAGTTCTTGCAGAAAACAGTTGGGTTTTGCTCCTCTCCACTACCCAATGGGTGTGGGACCAGCAGCTCCAGCCTGACCTCCCCGACTTCTCCTGACCCCACGTCATGGAAGAGGCTTTACGTGGCCAGGATCTTACGTGGTTGTTCTGCAAACACGGTGACCCAGTGTCTCCTTTATCTCCTTTGTCTCCTTTTGGCCCTTCTGCTCCCTAAAAGATAAAAATGCAATGCTGATGTGGTGCATCATCCAAGGACAGCAAAAACAAGACAGAAAAAGACATCTGTCTCCCTCAGAACTCCAGCCTTGGCTCGAGCAAAGCTCACGTTCATCCCCAGGAGACTCCTTGCTACCAGCTTAGGTCACCTTCTGAGTAAGTCATCATCATCATTGTCATCATCATTAGCAAAGAACATTCAAACTCCTGTGTCCTCCAGCTCCACAGCAGTGTGGTGTGGACAGGCCATTGCTCACAGCCACACTCTGAGCATGCACAGGAACTGATGCATTAAAGAACCAAGCGAGGGATGCACAGGGACGTACCGGTGGACCCAATAAGCCCATTTCTCCTGTCTCTCCTTTTTGTCCCGTGAGCCCTGCACTGCCCTGGTCACCCTTTGCTCCTTTGGGACCCTGGAAATTTAGAGAAAACAACAAATTAGGAGAAAACTGTTAACCCCCCCCTCCCCAACAGCCATTTCTGCCTTTCCGCTGTTCCTCTCCACATCACAGCTCACGACAACACATTTTAACATTACAACTTACCTACACCAGTTTCATGGGCACAGCAGAATTTGGCTGGGCCGTGGCAGGAATCGCAGCCATTTAGGGCTGGGAAAGTTTATGACAAAATTTGAGACAGTGTCCAATGAACCACACCAAAGGAGCCCCTCCAGCTCTGCAGACATGGCCATGAGCAGCATCTGTGCACACTCATGGCTGAGCAAAGGGTGGTGAATTCAAGGAGATGAATGTTCTGGGGCAAAGCTCACTCCTGGCAGGCTGAGATTTGCTTTTCAGAGTGACAGCTCTCACAAACACACAGTGAACCCCTTTTTAACTCAGCTCCTGCAACGTCTCACTCCATCCAGCCGTGCCCCACGCACCTTCTCACCGTCCAGTCCAGGTGGACCTGGCAAGCCCAGCTCTCCCTGAAGCAACACAAAGAAAGGGGAGCCCATGGTAAGTTAAGTCAGGAAATCATCTTGGGAAAGCATTTTGGGGTGAAATGAGCTCTTCACATCATGTATCAGCTGCTGTGGTGATGGGTTTGCCATTGCCAGGCTTGGCAGCAGCAGCAAGGAGGTGTCAGAGATGTGCCAGTGTCACTGGTTCATCTGAGTTTGGGTGACATGGACAGCTCGAGAGGCACCGAAATCCTGCCCCACAATTCTGCCCCCAAGAGATGCTTTTCTGCAAGTTAAATTCTTTTTAAAGAAACCACAGCTGCCTGTGGGTTATTGGCTGTTGCTTATCAAGTGGGAGGACCAAGCAGGGCACAAGTGCTTCTCCCATTTACTTCTGCTGCGTGCAATGAGATCTCAGAGGGGCTGGGATTTCACCTGCCAGGTGTGGGATGGGGAGTGGATTTTTTTCTGGACCAGTGTCCTCTGGAAGAGGCTGGAGATCAGAGACAGATCAACCAAACTGGCTTTTGTATGAAAACCACCTTTTGCAGCCAGAGGAAGGGTTAAATAGCACTTCCTTTGCCACGTGCAGCCTCCAGTCCCACAGGCAGCATCACATCACTGCCTTATTTTGGTTTGGAAGACACTTGCTATGTGGAGAGCCACTCATGGCCACAAAGCCCACCAGGAAACACCATCTGCATGGCAGAGGCTGGGCTCACCTTGGGACCTGGAGCGCCTTGAGGGCCTGGTGGCCCTGGGGGACCTGGTGAACCCTGAAACACAACAAACAAAACAGACATGAGCATATGTAATATGGCACAAGATACCTGTGCTGCCAGGGGTGAGCTGGGAGCAACCCCTGACTGCCATCTACAACAGACATTCGTGTGACCAGGGTTGCCCAAACTCCATGATGAGCTTTGCTGCCAAGAAGCAACCCCACGGCCCCTGTGGCACAGGAGATATTCATGCAGAAGAAAACACAACTGGAGCTGCCTGGGTGTGCACGTGCAGCAGTGTGTGTGTGTGTAAGAGACAAAATGCCCTCAGCCCAAACTTGGGCTCCACTTTTTCCATTCCCCCCTCCTCTCCCATCCAGCCAGGCTGGGGAGAAGCATCCTACTGAAAACAGCAACAACAAGCTGGGGAGGTGCAATTAAAGAAGGGAAATGAAGGAGTTTGCAGGAAGAGGAAAGGAAAGCAGGAAAGCCTTGCACACTCAAACTGTTTTCCCTTGGCACTGCTGGGTGCAGAGACCATAAACTACCTTGAGACAAATGAGTATTTTACAACTTGCAAATTATCTCAAACAGCAAAACTCATGGTCTTGTTCAGCTTAAAACCAGAACACTGTCACATCCCCAAGCACCTTTTTCCATGAGTGCACTGCAAACACTGTTACATCTCATCACACTGGAAGCCACTTAAAGCCATCTCTTTCCAAAGCTCTGTCCATGGGACAGGTCAAGCACAAACACTGCAAATGGTTAATAAGCAGGAAAATGGCAAGTTAGCAAGCTTCAACAACATGCCCTGGGCAATCTCCACATGCAGCACACAGGAGAAGGTCTGGGCCCAGCAGATGAAGTCTCCAGACATTTGATGGGGCCTCTCCAACCACAGCACTCCACAAACCCCACTCACAAAGCCGCACGCCGTGCAGACATCTGGCAAACGGCAATTACCATCACTTTGTGTATCCCTGCAGCCTGTTATAAAACAATTAGGATGGTTCTCAAATATGTCTGTAATTAAGTATTTACTCTATTCAGCTTCTTTTCATCTTAAGGAAACCAGCAGGATGCTGCTCGGTCGGGCAGGTTGGGGCTCAGGCACTGTTTGCCTTCCTCCTGCATCCCAATGCTCCAAAGGATGCACAGTGAAAACTACAGCTCCGTGCTGTGCCATGGGAATAACACTCCACAGCCAGCAGTGCTTAAGCTGTAATTTGGCCACTTGCACTCATTGCATCAGGTGTTGATGTGTCACGGGCTGTGTGGGGTTGCTTTTACCTGCAGAATATGAACTCACACCCCACCGCCAGATCCCACGAGCCTGGTGCCCAGCCTGGGTTCACAGCCCTGACTTTTGCCACTGTTTTTGCTGGCACATCCTAAATATCCTCAGCCCCCAGATACAACAGGCTCTTCCCCCCAGGCCAGCTCCGTGCGGAGACCAAGGTCTCAGGAAAGAGAAGCAGGACAGGGACAGACATGGTGCCACAACTCCACCGTGGCAGAGCTCAGCAGTTTTCCATTCCCTTCTACCAACCCCCAGGAATTGGCCTGGCTGGGGTGCAGGGCTCACCTTGAGTGCATCCAGGATTCGGCCGTCGTAGTCGATCACCACAGTGTCACCCTGCTCCCCCTTCAGGCCAGGGGGACCCTGCAACCAGGGACAAATCCTATTTAGTTTTTGCAGCATCTGAGAAGGCAGGGGTGTGACAGCAAAGACCTGACCCCAGGTACTGGGGAATTATCACCTTCCAAACACCATCTATTTAATCAATTCCCAGTCTGACAGCTGTAACTGTCACCCAGCCAAACCCCACCAGGGCACAGATTTGTGCAACTGTGAAATACATCAAAGTCCTCACTTGATTACTCTATTCACAGCTTCCCTCTTGCAAAAAAAGGGTCACGGGATGGTCACACTGACCAAGAAAATGGGACTTGGCTGCACTTCCCAGAGCTATGTCCCGTGGCAGCGTCTGGTGCCTCCATAATGATTGTTTTAAATAAGCACTATCTCTGTTCTCTAGCACTGAACTGATCCTGAATTGGTCCAACCACGTACTAAGCAGAGAGAGGTGGTGGGGAACAGCCTAGGTCAAGGCAAACACACGATTCCAGACTGAGAAAGCAAAACCCTGAACATCCATACCCGGGGTCCGATGGAGCCGATTCCTCCCTTCTCACCGGGTTCACCCTGAAAATCAAAATCACACTTTTGGTTCAAAGACACCAAAGAAAATATAGGGTATTTATCTTAAAAATACTGTAACTCCAGGAGATGCCAAGGTGTGTTTTAGATTAAGAAAAAGCATGGCACCAACAAGGAACTGCTTCTCCTAGGGAAAAAAAAAATATAGATTTGGCTTCAGAGCAACTAGATTTTGCAAAAAATAATGTGGGTGTGAGCAGTTGAGAGTAAGAAAACATCTCATGGCAGAGGGAGCAGAGCAGCCCACTCGGGGCTGAGCCCCCCGTAACGGCGCTGTGCCGTGCTGTGCTGCTCCCTGCTCCCAGCCTGCCAAGCTCTGGCTCTTTGTGCTGCAGTTTCACATGGCTGGCTCCTTGCTTTAGGCTGAATTTTGCGTGTGGAAAGTTTCAGCTGACATGTTTAAACCATTTTCAAGGGTGAGTTTAAGGAAAAGAGGGCTGTGTCAAATGTTTCTCCGGGATTCAAAACCCCATACTTTTTGCCATTCCCATGAAAATCTATTTCTTGGCCAAATTAAAGCCCTCAAAAAAGTAAAAGAATGGTATAAACTCAAAAAGACATTTCATAGGAAAAATTCAATTCAGCAGCTCCCAGGGGGAACAAACAAGCAATACTGCTATGGTCTTAGAAAAATGGCTAAGGGTCACCCATGTTTATTCATCATATTGAGTCTCCAACAAGGAGCCACGGCTGTTCCATACAGAAAACATGATAGGATAGGGTACAGATCTGTGGGATACAGATCCTATAAAATAAGGAGCAGCTGAGGGGGGGAATAAAAGGACTGTCTCACTGCATTTCTTAGTGGTTCTGAAGGTCAAAGGCACAGGATGGCACGTAAGCACCCTGGGCTTTGGGGGGACACTGCAGCCATCGAGACATCACATCAGAACACAGAGGTTTGGCTGCCTTGGGAAAAAGAGGTGATTCAATGAAAACATCCAAGGGGATGAGTTTAAAATCTCTTACACTGATCTCTGCTTGAATCCAGCTTTCATTAAATCACCAGGAAAAGGTAAAATACTTCTTAAGGTCCCTGGTTTGTTTCAGTTTGGGCATTTTATGACATTTTTAGAAGACAAAGACTCCAAACACGAACTCAAACTGAAACCCCCTCCCTCAGCAGCCCCGTGCCCAGCTTCCCACCTAATGGATTTCTGTTTACCTTGGGTCCTGGCAAGCCATCCGTGCCATTCTCTCCTTTGGGACCTGTGCTTCCTTTTTCTCCCTGAAAACAAGACAATTTGGACAAATGCTGTATGGGTAGGATGGAGAGCAGGTTTCTCCAGGTCAGAATTTCCTTGCTCTGCCTTTACTTTTCCATACACGAGTGAGCAAAGCTCTGCTTTCAGTCTGATATCAGTCACATTGTCTAGGTGCAAAAGGGGAGTTTGAGATAAAAATGAAGCTTTCGGGCTTAATAGTTTGGCTGCAGGTGCTGTGTTCAACTGCAAAGTTAACTCCAAAACTGCAGGGGCTGGAGAAGGCTCCCGTGGAGAGCCTGCTGCACCCTGATCCAGGCACTACAAACCCAACATCCCAAAGCATCCTCCAGCAACATTCCCCAGTTCTGCAAGAGGAGCCTCCTCTAAATGGCAATTCTCTGCCAACAAGTCGTGTTTGCAAACTTCTTCTGGGTTGACCTGCCATGGCAGAGGGGTGGCTTATGCTTCTCTTTCAATGTTTTTGGTTCTTTTTCCACGTCAGGGGAGAAATGTGCTTCTCAGCATGCCCCAGTTGTGATCCTGTGCCAAGAAACCAGACAGCAAAAGCTGCTGCCAGGCACACACATCAGATGGACACTGAGCAGAACATACCTTAGGGCCCATCAGTCCTGGTTCCCCTGGGATCCCATCATCACCCTGATGAAATCAAATATAAAAAGTGAAACACAAAGGGCTCGTACACAGCTATCATCAGGATCCAACACTTCATTCCACCCCATTGAGTGCTGCACAACCCTGAGACTCACTCAGGTTTGCAGGAGGCTGGGGAAAAGCTGTGACAAGGAGCCCAGAAGGCCCCAGCAAGGTCCTCTGCTCCCACCCAGCTCTACCTCCTCTGCTCCTGGGGAGGTGGATGAGCATCTCCCAGAATTTTCAGCAGGCCCTGGGGAAGGTGCTCTTCCACCTTTACTAAAAATTAGATATTTAAGCCATTCAGGCTTTTTGGGTCCCAAAGACCTCCTGCAAGCTGCCACCTGTCCTCATGGGCTTCACCACAAGTCACCAGCATGCCTGTCTCCCAGGAGACTTGTCATGCTTTGCTGTTCTCCTGCAGCAAACCCCACTTTGTAGGTGCTGAAGAGGTTAATTTTACCGGCCAGTTATGAAATTTTTAAGTCCAACTCTGGCCTGAAAAACACCCACGGCCTCGTCTGTTGTGGGGCAGAGCAGTAAGAGGGGAAGGCTGAGCCCTGTCAGCGCTTTGGCTTCAGCTAAAGGCAGTGATTTATCCACTGCTTGATGGCACCACCAGAAGAAAACGTGGCGAGCTCAGACACACGGATCTCCTGCAGCCTTCAGTGCCTGCCCAGGCTGTGTGCCTGTCACCAGGACAGTGGACAACCCCCATGACACCGAGGTGCTGCATGGTGATGCCATCCCAAGAACTTCAAACCCATCCTGGGCGCAGCTGGGATACAGCCTCCAGGCACCACTCAGTTCAGCTGGAATTACTGGAGCAAAAGGGCTCGAGACCTACTGCTTTGTTTGGTATTTACTATTTCATTCTTTTTCTGTCGGGCAGATGTGATTGCAGCTTCTGCCTTGCTTGTGGGAATGAAAAGCAGGCACAGCTTCGGGGTTGCGTGGATGGGAAACCCCAGAGGACACAAGGAAGGGCTCAGTACAGACAGCCATGGCTTCTCCATCAGTTGAGCACCGAGCAAAGCAAAGCAAAAAAAAAATAAAAATCACCATTTTACCTTTTTCCCTTGGATGCCAGGCTCACCCTTCAACAGCAAACACAGAGGAGAAAGAAGTTCAGGGACATAACAGGAAGTAAGACCCATTGCATGGATACCCAAAATTAATTGTAAAGTTAAAATACTTGGCTTGTGTTGATCATCTTTACTCCCCCCAAAATGCCTGAAAGTACCATCCTACAGCACAGCAGCTTCCAGCCCCCGTGGCTCCCCCCACCCCCATCATCTCAAGGTTTTATCGTGGGCAGTAGCTGTGCTCTTTGAGCAGGTGACACATGCAGACAGGCATTTGCAGCTCCAACTCAATGGCTAATTTGATACCTTAGAAATTCCACATCTGATCAACACAGATGAGTACAAGTCCATTGTGAAATAGTTATGTTCATCTCCACCCCCATTACGCAGCAATATTTCAAGACATCATGTTAAAATTAGATAAGAAATTACTCATTACCCACCTTTGGTCCTGGAGGTCCCCTGGCACCCTGTTGAATGTAAGAGTAGTTGGTATAATTGTTTGCCAATAGAGTGTAACAGGATGAAAATATTTCCAAGAGCATTTTAATTCCCATGAAAAAAAAACCAACTCGGATGCCAATTTCAATTACAAATACAGCCCTAAGTTCTTGGTGGTCCCAGTAAATAATAAAATACACAAGCCATAAAAAAATCTTTATGTATAACATGGAACTTTTCATCCAACCTAAACCTTAGTGAATGGAGTTCTGATGCCAGGAGGCTTCAGAGGGGCAGAAGTGGGGTACAGGAGCAGCACATCCCTCTGGAGCAGCCAAGGGAGCACAGACTGGCCTCTCCTCCCCAGGGCACAGGTACCCCTGGACACACACCCATTTTGGGGCAGCTATCATTTCCCACAGGGTGTTTTTGGCCTCCATAAGCAATGACACAAAACTGCTTGCTGCAGAGAGCTGGAGGGTGCCCTAAGGCGAGGGGCACACGTGGGTGCTGCTGGGCAATACTGACCATGACGCCCTCCTCTCCTGGCTCGCCTTTGAAACCCTGCAAAAAGAAAAAGGCCAACACTGAAACTATTATCCCTCATTCTCCAGAATGCTCAGTGATAATTAGGACATTCATTCAGTACCATTGCATTTCAGCCTATTTTTTTCATTAAATGAGTTGCCAGTGAGCTGCAGGTTTGCAGCAGGTTGTCTGAAGGCTACGGAGCAGGGAAGAGATCTCCTCTGGGCTCTCCGAGTCACAACCAGCACCCAAAAATATATGTCCCAGGTCCAGCTCCTTGCTCCAAAACTGAGGATGAGTGAGAAGTCCCCTCCTGCTCCTCTGACACCATGCTCCAAAGCTTTGCTGTGTGAGCAGCCATCAGAGCCCAACTGCTGGCCTAGGCTGGGGACCCAGCAGTTGGGGTGGCAGCACTGGGGAAGGGGACACCCTTCACCCTCCTCTCCCTCGCTGCACATCTCCCATCCTTACAGGGGGGCCTGAAGGTCCTCTTGGGCCATCTTTTCCTGTGTCACCAGGAGGCCCCCGGGCACCTGGGGGTCCTGGCGGACCAGGGGGGCCGGTGGCTCCATCTCGACCTTGATCGCCCTGGAAGAAGTTCACACAGACATGGTGAGATGAAGCAGCATTGGCAAGTGGTGGCTGTGAGGTACCCACAACACATGCACTGCATGCCTGGGCCATCAGCACCCTGGCTGCTGTTGCCCCAGAATT
Source organism: Aegotheles bennettii (assembly GCA_013398125.1). NCBI lineage: Eukaryota > Metazoa > Chordata > Aves > Caprimulgiformes > Aegothelidae > Aegotheles > Aegotheles bennettii. The sequence continues at coordinate 1,043,673 of VZRW01012209.1, read as the reverse complement.
TATTTACAGCTGCCAACTGGGAAGGCTGGTAGCTCACGGCTGCTTCACGCCCATTGGGTCTGGTTCCTTCACCAGGATTTTGCTCAACGCCTTCCAACAAGGTTTTATCTCATTAAGCCCTTACCCAGTGACTGTCTGCATGGAAACCACCAATTCAACAGCACCCAGAAATAACCCAGACCCAACAACATACCAGCATGGAGCATGCACACACTTCCATAGCTTGGTGGACCACACCAAAAAACCCCCCCACACACAGAAAGTGGCATTTAGTAAAATCCTTTAAAAACAGCCAAGGTCATATATCAACACCCAGCATAGCTCGGATACAAAGGAGAGAGCAGCAGTTGTGTGACTATGAAGGTTTGGTAGGTGCCTGCTCCAGAGGGGAGCACCCCGAGGGGCTCTGCTGCCCCGTTACCAGCTCCTGACCCCCCGCTGGCCACCACAGCCCAGCCCCGGGGCTGTGGCCGGGCACATCCATGTGGCTGCACAATGGAAAGCCTCACAGAAAGGCCATCTCGTAAATCTTTTAGCAACATCTGGAAGGGTTACCACCGAGGCAGTAAGAGGACTGCGTTTAATATGTGGTCCACCCTCAAATCAGGGACAAGTGTGGGATTTTCAGAAGTCCTTAAGTGACTTAGCAGCACAAATCCCACGGCCTTTCAACAAGAATCTGTGCTCCTAAATCACTTGCAGGGTTTTAAAAAAAAAAAATCCCACTGCAAATGCTGAGCACTGCATCCAATTCCGTCACCAGTCTTCCACTGAAATTTGCCTAATTAAAATGTCACGTTTGGAGTCTGAGGGTTGAGACAACTCTAGCCTTAACGCATTTTATTCTCCAATACCAGCACTGTTCATATCGACACTTACAGGACTTTGCTGCTTGATCCCCACTTCCCACAAGTGGCCAAATCCCAAACCCCATCACTTTTGTGTCTCCTCTGACAAAACTCGCCTGAAATTCCAATGTGGTTTCACTCAGCACACTCCCAACAAGCACCTCTGAACGCAGCCGTGGTCGTGGCAATTTAAAAATAGCAGTAGTGCACTTTCAGCCAGAAAGAAGCAGCAAAAGCATCTCCAAGAATCACATCAAACCAGTGGCAGCAGAACCAGTTCCTCTACCTTGAGCACTCGCCGGCTAAAGACAAGCTGGTCGTTAGCCAGAAATCCATGATTGAGGCGAGGGAAAACCATCTGAGCCAGGTAAAGCAGAGGCAGAGGAGGAAAGAACAAGAGTTTAAGATGAAAGCACAGCAGAAGAGTAAGTTTTAAAGACTGTAACAACATATAGCAATTTTTCTTTGAGAAATAATTGATGCATGAGGAGGAAGAAATCTGGGTAGGCACCAGGGGTTGTTTCAATGTCCTGGATACACTGGATCTTGGTAAGCAGTAAACAGAGGGGGAAAAGTATCTTTTCATGAGTTTACTGCACAATAGGGCATTCAAAGCAGCTGGGCTACAGAGGATTCCCCTACTGCAAGGCTTTCTGCAGAATAGAGCATTATTCCAGTAAGCCCCACGGGGGATATATGCCAGCATCTCTCTCGAGACCAAATATTACATTTTTTTTCAGAGGCTGAACTGATGTACTGCCCAGCCTGAACACACCGATAAATCTGAGAGATTTATATCATGCACAAACAATGTATTCAGAGCATGTCAGTAGTCATTGCTATTGTCTTTTAGCCTTTCCACTTATCTCTCTGGGGAGAAGCAGTAAGATATTTCCTTTCCCAGGACACTGCTGGTGTCTCCCTTTCCCCTGTCCATCCCTGCACACATCCGTCAGACCAACGGGATGGAGCGAAGCCACAAGAAGCCCTGTGGGAGCACACAGCACATCCCTCCCCAAGGATTTTGGAAGGTTTCTAAGGAATGAACCTCTTGTCCAGATTGCCCAGGGAGCTTTTAAACCTTCCACACCAATAACAGGTAACCCCAAATCTCAATTTGGGGGTAAATATCACCTAGGCAAGCCCCTCTCCTGCCCAGCCTCCCAGGCTCAGCAGCAGACACGAACAGGTACAGAGCACAGATGTTCCACCAGTCAGCTCAGAAAAGGGAAAAGCAAAGTTGGACAGAAAAAACCCCAACCAATCCTGGCAAATAAACCCCTCCCAATAAGTTTTTTTCAAGCTGTAGGGAGAGGCAAGACAGGAACTGAAGGATCCCTCAGACTGCTGAGCACCATCCAAGTAAACCCCTCCCCAGACCAGCCCTATCAGCTCCCATGTGCAATGACAATTTGCATTTGCTCAGGGGCCAAACACATGGTGTAGCCCCCCAAATCCACATCCTAAACAATCCCTGCTACAGATGGGGATGCGAATGGTGAACAGCCCCCAGGGCTATTAAATACAGAGACACCATCTCTGGCCCAAGAAACGTCTGGGCCATGGATAATCAGGCTCCAGGAAAGCAGTTAAGTGGAGTTCCACATTCCTGCTCTGTATTTACACTCTCCTGATGTATCTGTTCACGGGACCCTGAGCTGACTGGCCTTTGGGTGTAACCCTGTGCAGCAACGGAGTCTTGGTGCACACAAAGCCTTGAGCACTGGCAATTTCCAGCTTCAGAGCACTGCATTTAGCCATTTCAACATAATGTTCCAAAATAAATAAAATAATAAAATAAAATAATAACAAATTAAAAAATAAAACAAATGTATTGCCCATCCTGGCTAGGTGAGGCTGCACAACAGCCCCCTGATGCTGTTCACAAGCATTAGCTTCAGTCCCTAAGACAACCTGATGTTAACTCCTTCCTCAGCTCTCCAAAATCACCCTGCTGTGGCTGCATTAGGCACACTCACACCTTCAATAACCTCTTTTTTATTTATCCCCACTGGCAGCAGGTGTTTCCTGGAGACAAAAAGAACACCAGCACAGACATGAACACATTCAGTAGCTCATCCCTCACTGCCTTCATCTCACTTCCACTGCAGACAGTGCCTCCCTAAGCCACCCCGAGCATTATTCTCTTACAATCTATCATTCCTAATGATAATATTTTTGTGCTCACTGACACACACTATTCCCACTCCACTGTCCAGAGACATGCACATTTACGAGGGAGGCAGCACTGGATTTATTCCTGAGCTATTTATCCTCCTGTTGATGCGATGACTTGCTGCGACACGTCTTTCAAAACGAGCTGAACAAAGGCACCACCGAAACTCGAGGAAGAAGATAGATGAAATTAGCAAATAAAAAATAATCCTGGCCAGACAGTATTAAGAAATCTCATATTCAATCCACAACCCTGAGTGTCTGGAGACACAAAGGGAGCCAGGCACTAGTTGTTAGACCTACTTGTGCACAGCTTTGCCAGGCTTGTTTCTCCTTTTCCTCCCAAATTGTTTCTGAGCCTTTTTCTAATTCTTGTGCAAAAAGACATAAATAAGTCTAAAAGTAAAGCAAAATCTAGACAAATACAGATCAGAAGGAAAAAAAGGTGCACATATTTTTATCAGTAGATTAAAACACAGGACAAGTGTTACCTTGGGAGCTGGCACCCACCCCTGCAAGTCCAGACAGAGCCCATCCCAGGAGCATCAAACAGGAGTTGCAGCAAGAAGTGGGTTCCTGCGTTATCCAGCAGCACAAACCACAGTTCCTTTGGAGCCTGAGCATCTCCTCTGGCATCACCCAAGTCACCAGCCCCAAGGTCATCCACAGCTCCAGCCAAGGAGTGAAAACTCACACCCATGTGCTGCTGAATCACCTCTTAAAGCCTTTTCTGAGGATGTGGGTGGGCACTGCGGCAAGGTGGAGACCTTACACCAAGCCCCTCCTTAGCCACGCAGGGCATAAAATCTATCAGAGTAATTTTAGGGGCCCTCAGAGCCCGAGGGTGAAGTTTCCAAATGCACCCAAGGCGGTTGGAAGCTGTTTCAGAAAACAACACCAGCTTCAAAAAGTGACTTAACAGCCTCTGGGGAAAAAACAAAAACAACTGGGGGGCATCTCTGCTTGATGTTAACCACTGAGGTCCTGCCTACATCTCCAGCAACCATATCTAAACCTACCAGCCAATCCTTGGGTGCCAGCTCCAAATCAGTGTCCCAGCACACCCCCGCTGCAGGGCTTCCAGCAGGTACCCATAACCCATGGCCAACCACGCCTGCAGACCTCGTGGTGAGCCCTCCCCTCTCATCCTGAACGTGGGAGACTTTGTGTTACTGCTGCCATTGCCAAAACAGTTTTCCTTCATCATGCAGTTACTTTAAACTCTTTATTTTCAATCAAAGGCAGCCCATGCTCCCAGGCAGCTCAGCAACAGAGGAGGAACTTTTCATCCTGCACAACACTGTGCCAGACCTTGCCTTGGGACATCAGGTCTTACCATCACATACTGATGTTCTAATGACAACAAATAAGGACCACAGCTTGGAGAGAAAGATGGATTCTGCCTCTGACACTGGAAGAGGGAATCAGGGATAAAGTCCAGTAACAGCAAAACCCTTCATGAGGTACCTGAAGGTCTTCAAGTCTTGTTTCCCCATGGTCAAAGTTAGGAAAACCACCATCACCAAGAGCTCTAATGGCAAAATTAAATGTTTCCAGAACCGTTACTGTACCCCAGTTTGCAGCAACAAAGCTGCACAAAGCTTGTTCTGTGCAGTGACCAAGCCCAACCACATTTCAGAATAAATCAATGCACGGTGTCAATACTCACCCTCGGGCCAATGTCCCCTGCTTCACCCTGCACATCAGGCAAAACAGCAAGGGTCAGCTATTAGAGTTCACATTTCAACCACAAAGGACTGAGCGTAGGGTCAGCTGGACACGGGAACAGCATAAGGGGAGTGGCAAGAGTCCTATTGCTTAATGTATTCAAAACCAGGGAGGAGAAGAGCTCGAGACAACACAATAGGGGAAGATTCTACCCTGGCAGGCGATGAAACAGATAATAAATCAGAAATAGCGGATTGTTTCCAACTCTAAGGCTCTCCCTAGCAACTGCTTATGTCCTACACATGCGGGGATTAACATCACTTTCAGTACAGTAATGACCTTCTTTGGCTGCTCCAACTTCGTGGGAGGATGTCGTGCAAACACAGAATGATGGAGCCCGCAGCCTTGCTCTTGGAGGGGAGCAAGAAGAGTTGTAGGCTGCTCTTAATCCTTAAGGGATTACCAGGAGCCCCACAGCATGGATGAGCTTTAAAGGCCATACTTATTCCTCCTGTATCTTTGCAAATTCTTTCTGCCCTCCCCTTCCCAGGCTCTTTCAAAGGCAACCCAAGAACCCACTGTCATGGCTCCATATCCCAACAAAACCAGTGGCAATGCCACGCTGGCTTATTGGGATAAGCTGAACTGAAAGAATTACAGCAGAAGGAGGACATGCAGCTGCTGCCCCCAAAGCCATGTGTTAGTGCAGTCTTTACCTTTTCCCCTTTTGGTCCTGGAGGTCCCTACAAATACATAAGAAAGATCTGAGTTAAGGAACAGCAGAATAAATGCACACAACATCAAAACCAAGGAGACTGCATTTACCAATTCATAAACCTGAGTCACGTTTGCTGCTATTTTAAGTTATACATGCTATTATTTTAAGTTATACATGGCTTCACATGAGCAGCATGCTACTGAAAAACACCAACAAGGTCCTGACTGCTCTTGCCAGGCCAGAGGACCAGAGAAGAACCAGAGAAGGACTGGGGCAGGGCAGGCAGCGTGACAGCCACTCACAAACACGTGACTCTAAATAGATGCAAGAGATTTCTTGAAGTATTAAATCATTTCTAGAAAAACACATGCTCAGCATATCATTACAACAATTATACATCTGTTTGAAATAAACAAGGAGGATGGGCTGCTTTCTTTGGCCTATTTGCTGAAGACGTAAGTCATCTTCCCTCTGAGCAGCTTTCTGTAAGGCAGACAGGCGGGCAGAGACACGCTGCAGCCCCAAAGAGAAGCTGCAGAGCCATGATCTGATGTGTCTGCTCTGCATCTTCCCTCCAGCACAGCAAAATACCAAATCTCAGGGTTCAGCCCCATTCGTGGTGTTTGCCAAAGTAACACCTGGTGGGATGCAATGGGGAAGGTCAGCAGAGAGGCTGGCAGCAGCACCATCTGCATCCCGGCGCAGCAATCCTCCTGCAGTTAATTTGGCTCCAAGCAAGCTGCTGCCCCCGTACACTCATGGAAGAGATCATGAACAGTCTGGTTTGAGTTTGGCCATTTGGTAAGTTTGCTTTTTCACTGAGATTTTCCCTGCCTCTCACTCAGAGGTCTCACTCCTGCCCGGTGCACACAACAACCCGCAGCCATACACACCCCCATGCAGGGGGCACAGGCATGTGCTGCTGGGGTTTGTGTTGCTCTTCCATCTCAGGGTTTTTTCTCAATCAAAGCTAAGCCCCGAGCACAATGGTGTGAGCTGCCTTTCCTCTTGTAGAATGCTTTATTTTCATTTTTTTTTCTTTTGCATCCATCATCTTCAGGGGTAGGACAGAAACCAACCACAGCAAAGCAGTAGAGCTACAACACAGCACTCCCTAACTGGCTAGGAATAAGTTTCTGGAGTAACTTTCTGATTGCAAAGACCAAATGACTTCTGCCTGCTTTGAAAATCTCAGTTGGTTTAGGATCAGAGCTTGAAAAGATTTCAGATGGTGCCCTCTGGTGAGCGTGGTGGAATAGGGAGGGATTTGGACACAAACCACAGAGCTGTGACCTCCTGCAGCAACCATCCAGCTGGAGGAATCAGATCTGGCTACTGTTCTGCTAGCATAAAAATTCAAAAAAGCTTGTGTTTCTGTAAAACAAGTAAGAAAAAAGTGGGGCACCTGAGTATCCCAGCAAAAATGAAGTGAAGCAAACAGCTTGTAAGGTGAAGTCCAGGCTGTCCCACAAAGCACGGACACTGGGCACTCTCAAGCATTTCCCACCGAGGCTCCTTTGGAGGCAAACGAACCCAGTTGGGGAACAAAATTATTTTTATGACACCACTTTGTAGCACCAGGAACACCCAACCAAGCTTACTGAGACTTTGCTTCTTCCAGGGGGCTACTGGAGTTTATTTCCCAAATTTGGTCTGCCACCCTTCTCCAAAGTATCCTCCAGCCAAGCTGGTGCAGGAGGGGGAGAGGCAGCTGAGATGAGCTAACAGGTACAGAAGAGCTCACCTCTAGCTGCCCCAGCCAGCCCTGGCTCAGAATTCAGACTTGCATGTGTTACAGACCACAGAATCATTTTCCTCAATACAATTTTGTCTCCTAATCAGTTATACATGTAGTAATAAATGAGTAATCGTTGAGATTCTGCCTGTCTAATGCAGAGCAGTGTGAATGAATAAAGAGATGTTACGTTTGGCAGTCGGTGCTACTTACTGGTTTGCCATCCAAACCAAGAGGCCCCTGAAAAGGGAAGGAAAAGACAGTATTATTAAAGAATAAATAATAAAAAAAAAATCATTTACAAACACAGCAATATCAGTCATGCTCTGAAAGAGGCTCTACTTACGTACAGTACAATCTTTGGCTATGGTACTTATAACCTAATCCTTCATCCATGCAATCCAGCAGGAATGCTACACAGAAGTACAGCAAGAGGCCACAAACAATTTGCAGAGGATAAAGGAGCACGAGAGGAAGCGACAGGATTAGTGACAGGGTGACACTGCTCTGGCACAGCGCTCGGGACTCCCTGAGGTTTTTAAAGGCTAAAAGAGCACCAGTAAAACACACTCCATTTGGCTAAACTGGGCAGATCTGGGAGTGATCCACACCAACCTCAGATCTGAACCATTTGTTTTTGCAAAAGGACTTGTTGAAACTTGACCATTTTATACTCAAGATGTGGGGATCAGCCCCCACCCTCAGGCCACAATGGTGAAGCTCCTTGATGGGATGGAGTGTCTTGCTATGGAGGAAGGAAGGGTGCCTCTGCCCTGTGAGCTGATACCTACACACTTTGTTCATCTGCAGTGGTACAGAGCTGGAAGCACACTTGTATCTGCAGGACCAAGCACTTGGTTACACCAGTTCTTACCCTGCTCTCTCCTTTCTGGGGCTGCTGCAGGAGTGCATGGTAAATCAGCACTATAACCAGTTATTTCCCCACCATTTCTGGCATGTGAGCCCTTAATTAGCATGAAACCACTCAACATACTGGGCCACAGGAAACCTTGATTTTGAGAAAGGATGCACATGGGGAGAGGAAGCACAGATGCTCTAAAGCCCACAGACAAAGCCAAAGCTGCCTCTGCTGTCAAGCTGGAGCTGACACTTGAGGATGAAGAGAAGCAGTTCAAAACTGGAACAGTTACGGTGAATCCCAGAGGAACTGCATGCCCCCCATCCACAACCTGCCACCCAAGAACCCAAAACCTTTCCTCATTTAAACCCAAAGGAGGCTCAGCCCTGCAAACCACTCCTGAAGAGACACAGCACAATGGCTTCAAGTCAGCAAAGCCCTTGGCCATCTGCTTCCACACCCAACTCCCAACGTGAGCTTATGTGCTTGGCTAGGCAAGGATCTGCTCTGGAGGGAGCCATGGGCTGTGTCCCTGTGGCAAAGCCTGACCCAGCACCGCTGGCTGCTCCCATGACCTCCACCCCAGCCTGGCACTGCTCCCATCACTGCCCACTGCAAGTCCAGAGTGGTACCTCAGGATCAGCACCTGCTCCCTCCTACATCTGCCCTGCACAGCCACACATGTGCAGCACACACACATCCTCCTGGCCCCTTCTGCTCATGTGCTGAGCTGGAACATCTTCCCACACTACAGCCCTGTAAACCAGGAGGGCCACCCAGACAAATGGATTTGGACTATGGTATAACACAACAATAAAGCATCAAAATTTTCCATATTTCTAGGGTGAACCTTTTTTAGTTCAATCTGCAATAGTGAAATTGAGCAAAAAAAGGGAAAGGTGTGTGAGAGAAGCCTGAGGGCTGCATTAAAAATCACATCCTTCCAGCTCACAGCTCCGGCCATCCATAAGGAATCCATCAGTCTGCAGGTGCTGGGCTTGGAATAGGAGACTCTGCTCGTAGAATATGAAACAACACAGCTCTGTTGGGAAGAAGAGGTAAATCCAAGCAGCTGAATCCTGGGCAGGGCATCAGTACCTGTGCTATAAGGACTAGGGACCTGTACAAGAGATGTTCACCTGAAAATAAACAGGGATTCCTTTACACAGGAGATATGTGAAGTGACCAAACACAGGTTATGTTGTGCACATGATGTGCACTGTTTGTCGTAAGGAAGTACCAGCACACAACTGCTACCCAGTGCTAATGGAAAATACAAAGGAAAGCAGTTGTGGCCATTAATGCAAAGGCTTGCAGGTCACAACCAAACTAATACTTCATCCACTGACACCCTCTCCAAACTTCATCTCACCTTGATCCCTTACACTATAACACCTGGGAAAGGCATCAGGTCTACAGACCTCCTTTCCTGAAGCTATGATTGTTTGAGGTGGTTCACCTGAAGCTCCTGATGCAGCTCTTTGCCTTCCAGAAGACAAGACATGGGACCTGAGAAGAGAACTTGCAGCACATTCAACTTCTCAAAAGGAGCAGAAGTCCCAGAGATGATTTTTTTCTTTTTTAAATTTACAATACCAACTCATCAGCTTTTAGCTATTCTTGTATCAGTCCACAAAGGGACATCCAGAAGGAAAAACAATGGCCTATTCAAACATTTGTTTGAGGGAAGGCTTTTAATGCTTGAGAGAAACAAGATCCATCAGGCTTTCAAAAGGGGCTCTTGGCCAGCCATGCCATGGAACGGACAAGACTAATTCAGACTTTTAAATGCTTTGTTAGTCTGGGCTGGAGATTTAATTGATGCTGTTCTACCTGCCCAGCCAAATGTGTGCATGAGCAAAGGCAGGGGTTTGGAGAGCAGGCAGAGGATCCCACGTGTAAAGTAGGAGAAGTCATTTGAAACTTGGGCTTGCTTACTTGACTGCCTGCAACCTTCAGGAGCACCCATGTGTGGACATCATTCTTATCTTTCATTTGAATTCTGCTCCATGGCATTTTAAGTAAAGATTAGACAATCCTTAGTTTATTTGATAACTAAGGAACAGGAAAACAACAAGTAATCCCCTACCCACCAGTCAAAAGCCACCTCTATAGGTGGTTTCGTTTTGCAGGGGACAACAATCACTTCCACTCAAATGACCAGCATGAAGTGTAAGAAAAAGGTGAGTTTTCTGGACACCCCATTGCAGGGCCTGAGGAAGAGAAAGCATCACAGTGGCTTCGTGCTCTGCTTTTTGCCCAGGGCTAAGTCTCACTCATGCCTTTGCCTGCTCTCCATTACAAGCCTTTCGCTTCAAATCACACACAGTGATGGCACTTCACATAATTCAATGCTCACTGCATCAAGAGGGGATGAACTCTGTGCCTCGGGTGAACCTGATGCTTTAAGACAAGGTGGAGAGAAAATTCAGTCAGCTTCCCCCGAAAGACAGTTCTGACCAAACCCATCACTGCACCAGCCAAGCAAGACAAAACCCATCCATCCCAGGTGCTTTATGGAACGGGACACTGACGTGGTCCCAGAAGACATCCATGGATGTCAGAGCCCTGTCCTAGCTGTAATCAACTCAGATCTCATTTTCGGACCAAAAACCATAACTGACTGCCTGTGTTTGGTTCTGGGCCAATGTGGCTCTGTGGGGCATCCTCCATGTTAGAAGAGAAAAGAAGAAACACTGCTCTCAGTTTGATTAAGCAAATATATCCAGAACATCTGGCTGGAGCCCTCCCTGGGTGGGAGAAGCTGGCAACATGGAACAGGGGTGAGTGGTAATTGCAACTACTCACCTTGGGCTTACCCCTCACAAACAGTAACATAGGCTCATGGTGTTCCTGCAGTGTAATGACCCAAACCATGGTGCATCCCCAGTGCCATCGCCTGGGCAAGGACATTATTTATATTATGATATGTATTTAATGGTATACATTAATGATATATTATTTAATGATATATAATTATACAGTGAGGCTGAGTATGTAGACATGGGTTAGATAAGATGTTGGGCATTGAGCAGAGCTTGTTACTATGTCATGTGCTCTTGCTGCAAGCCTTGGTTTGGCCACGCAACATTTCAATTTTAGAGGAAGGGATGTATTTTAAAACCAATGATGGTTTTTTTAAAATTTGTTTTATTCCATAGTAGAAGCTCAGCAGTCTTCAGACACAGCAGCAAAACGTCACCTCTCATTGCAAAAATGCCATTCCCCCAGTGCTGAGAGCTGCTGATGGCTTGGGAATGGTTTTGAGTTTGCCAAAGAGGGCAGATGTAGAGCTTGCAAGCTCTGACTGACATGCAAAGTCTCTTCCAATAAATAGTAAGAATTTCCCCCATATATCCCTTGTCCCTGGCTCAGAGCAAGCCTAGGTGCCACCCTGGATCACTGGCCCTCTGCCTTCCTCCTCTGGCAGTGATGTACTCGCTCTAGCAACATTACAGGAATTTTATAAGGGGGGAAAATATCTAGTGAAAACAAAGCCAGAGATTATTAAGAGGACAATCCTTCTGAGTTGGGAAATCTTCTCTCATGGTTATTTTTAATGTTTCCTGCTCTGCTAAAAATTAGCACAGGGGACGGAAGGAACCCTGCAGTCAAATTTTAACAAATTCAAAGGGCTGCCTTCAATCTCTGTCTCGGTGGTTTTGAAAAAAATGGTAGAATCTTACATTTGAAAGGGAGGAAAGTGTCAGAACAAAAGGGCGTGACAATATTTTAGTATCACTGCGAAGGGCCCTGGGTCATTAAGGCAGCAGGGTTTGCAGTGCAGCCAGGGAGCAGGGACCATCCCTTCCTATAGGCTATGCTGTAAATCTCCACCAGCAGGACAGTGTCTGTTGGCAACATGGTTCCTCAGCACATTTTTGTATGAGAAGAAAGCGCTGGCAAAAGCTGTGGCCAAGCACACCCTGCCAGAGCCATCACAAGGAAAGTGGAGAAAGGCAGCCAGGTTGCTGTGGCTCCTCCAAACTTCCCAGCTGAAGGAAAGGGAGAGAAGAGAGACTGAGAAATGAACTGAGAGTCCTCTAAATAGCAGCTGAGAGCCACTGGCACCAACTGTGAATTAAGTACAAGAGAAGTGCTCTGGGCTGCCACCTTGTCCTTGTCCCCAGTTACTGCCACCCCCCTCCTCCCTCCCTGAAGTCCTCACTGCAGAAGGACCAGGAGCCCTTATAAAAAAGCAAGTTTCTACTCTGTCCAATACCACACCTCTGCTACAGTGATCATTTGCCCTTCCAAATGACAACACTTAAATATCTGTGAATATATGAGGAATTGTCCTGCGTGCACACAGACTGCAATGGCTGTGAGCCAGGCCAAGTCCTTGGTGGGAGACTCCTCCTGCATCTGTCCTGACCTCTGGGGTCCCCAGTGAGAGACCCTGAACTCGTGTCAGCCCGCAGCACGACACACATTGGAAACATTCCTACCAGGAGCTGTCATATTTAAGCATTAAGATCATTAAAATCACGATAGCTTCCACGCTTAACTGTATGGAGTGTGGGTGGTCCCACTGGAATGGGTTGGAATTGCTGCATGAGGGAACAGCTCTACACTTAAAAATAAATACATCAATTTTTTTCACTGTGAACATGATTATTAACAATCCTTTGCTAATATTTTTCTGTTTCTTTCTTTCAACCCCCCCCTCCCCACTATTTCAGTATTGTCCAATATAAATTCCCCTTTGGTCCATGACTGCATGCAAAGCAAAAACTCCTTTTTCATTACTAGGTGATAGCTTTTGTCTTCATTTTTTAAAAATATTAAATAGCTTCTACACTTCTACAAGCACAAAACAGTGATTTTGAAGAGGTATGACTACTTTTTAATGTTTGTAGGACTAATTGTTTTAACTTTCAAAATAATTTACACTTGTCATGCCACGCATCAGTGTGTTTGCTTTAAAAACAAGCAAAGAATCATTTTAAAAGAGAGAAAACTTACCTAGCTTGGCTGCCCCACAGGGGGATACAGGCCTTTTAAACATATTTTCTGGGTAAATCAATAAAGCATCTTTTTCCCCCCC